>JBAMCD010000099.1:0-53717 GCA_037075365.1 Drosophila emarginata | reverse complement strand
AACCCTGCGGCGATTTCATTTTTACATGGCGACCGTGACTTAGGTCGAGGATCGACCAGGACCAAAAGTTCACGCAACGAGGGATAAAAACAATTAAAACAAAGGAAATTTACAAAAAAAGGAAGGAAGAAGGAAGACAAAAACGGAGGATAAAATATGAAAGAAAAATCGCAGTAAGTAGAGTGAGATGTGTGCCAAGAAAAGCGGAATTGTGCATAAATTAAAAGCCAGAAAGGCAGAATTATTAAAATTGTTAAACGATAGAAAATACCCACTCAATTGGAATAAATCGGTAAAAATACATGACGAAGTGGAGTATATTAAAGAACAATTATTAATTCGAAAAAATAAAGAAGCACCCGCACACACATCCACCTACACTGCCATACAAAATTTAGCAAAAACTAAAATATTTAATCCTCCACCCAAAGCAAAGGAGATCCCCAGAATAACCAAGAGATGCCCGAATGACTGCAAAGGACCGTTAGGATCACCATATTGCGAATATACCTGTGCAGCCAGCACCAGTACCCCACCAAGAAAATAAAAAACCTGTGCAGCCAGCACCGGTCCCGTCTGGCGCTTCAAGCCAGACCAACAGAGGGAAGTAAAAGAAAATAAAAAAAAAACCTGTGCAGCCAGCACCGGTCCCGTCTGGCGCTTCAAGCCAGACCAACAGAGGGAAGTAAAAAGAAAAGTAATAAGAGTCCTGTGCAGCCAGCACCGGTCCCGTCTGGCGCATCAAGCTAGACCCTGAGAAGATAGGGAACCGACAGCGCTCCCGAGTGCGCACAACAATTAAAATTAATTAATTATAAATGCACTGCGATGCATAAAATATTAGATTTAGGAAAAAATTTGTTAACTCGTGCGACATAAAAGTTGTTGGATTAGAGTGTGGCCTGAAAACCACACACAAAATTAGGCAGGGATGAAATTGTAAAAAAAAAACCCTATAGAATTGAAAAAAAAAAATAATAATGAAAGTAAAAATTATTCACCTCATAAAGTAATGTAAAAAAAAAAAGAGAGCCTTCAGCCCAAAACAGTTAAAGATTAAAATAAATAAAAAAAAAAACTTAATTAATTAATGTTTGACAACAAAATAAACAAGTTTAATGATATATTTGACGAACCCAATATGGGGCTAATAGATACCAAGACAGTGGACTCCACTGCAAATGTAATCAACAAAATAGTCATCAAATGTAGATTTAAAAACAACAAATGCACTTTTATTAATAATTGTGGTAATAATGAGCGCATATGTGTTATACAAAGCATATAAAGTACAAGTGTGTAACAAAAAGAGCCTTAAGCCATGCTAATGCTCTTGATAAGATCTAAATAACATATGCATCAATTATTGTAACAGTGCATTTCAAACAAAAAAAAAAATAAGAAAAAAAAAAAACCCCTTTTAAATCAAAAAAAAAATTTTTTTTTAAAAAATTAACAAATATATGTCACAGTGCCAAATATATGTTGTTTCTCGAGGTCAACAGGCACATTTCGCTTCTACTTGATGGAGGGAGACGAACAATGCTGAGTTGTTACCGAAATAAAGTATGAATTAACTAGGTATCAGTCGAGAATGTACAAGTAAAAAAAAAAAAAGAGAAAAATAAACTTTTAAGCATGGAATGGGAAGAATTACTTCTCCATATCCAAAATATAAAAGAAAATTTCAAAAAATTCTTTAAATGCGTTACACAGAATACAAGCATCCAAAAGGAAACAATAAACAAGCACGCAAAAATTCTAGTTGATTCTTTCAACGAAGGAAGAAATTTAGTGCATGTTAATAGAGACAGCATAGGTAAAACAAATTGGTCAAAGATTTCCAATCTATTGATCAAGTTACGTGCAAACCTAATCTATATAAAGACAAAATACAATCTCGATATATTCGTACCCACCGTACTTAATTCACCTCTGAGCATAGACACCTGTAAAAGGGAAACAGAGCAAGAAGGTGAAGAATCTGAAACAAGCGAGGAAGAAATAGAAGAGAAAGATCTAAACGATCTAACAATTCCTGCGCTATTAAGATTACCTGATATAGAAGCGTTGTCTGAACAAGACAACGAATCAGATTTAGAAATTAATACAAGTGTAATAAACACAACAAGCAGAATGGCAGAATTAAATGCCCGCAGGGCATATATGAAAGATATAAATATGTATAGCCATACCGGAATTTAATGGAACAAAAATGCAACTCCAAAGATTTGTTACAGCTCTGAGATTGGTAGATATGATGAAAGGCGACTATGAAAGTATAGCAGTTGAGGTAATAAAATCAAAAATTATTGGCCCAACACTATATGAAGTCCAACAAGAAACTTCAATTGAAGCAATAATACAAAAATTGCAAGGCACTGTAATTGGTGAAACATCCAAAGTTATAAAAGCCAAATTGAAGAATACAACTCAGAAAGGTAAAACCGCTGACAAATTTACTTCGGAGATTGATAATTTACGCAAAACCCTTCAAGCTGCGTATATCGATGAAGGTATGCCAGCAGCACTTGCTCTTAAAAACAGCACAGATGATGCCATTGCTTCTAATGATTGGGAAAATAGAATCAAAACTATACTCGACTCTGGCAATTTCAAAACCATGGACGAAGCTATAGCAAAGTACTTACAAAAAAGTGCTGAAATAACAGGTAACTCAAAAACGGTTTTGTTTGCCCAAAGAAACCGTGGTAATTATAATAACAAATATAATTATCATGGTAGAGGCAATGGTCGTGGTTATTATAATAATTATAACAATAACAATAACGGCCAATATTACCAGCAAAACAGAAATAATAATTACAGAGGAAATAATCGAGGTTACAACAGAAATAATAGAAGTAACCGAGGAAATAACCGACAAAACGGTTATAATAGCAATAATGTTAGAGTAGCACACAATGCTTCGGGAAACTCCCAAACACCTTTAGATACCCAGCAGTAATCAATAATAAGATTCACGCCATCAGTTTTAATCAAAATACGTTCGTTACTTTTACGAATGTAGCAACGGGAAAAAAGTTAGTATTCTTAATAGACACAGGATCGGAAATATCGATCATAAAAGAAAATTCACACAGCTTTCAAGGTATCCAAACCAATAAAATTATAAATATGCAAGGAATTAGTCAAGAAGTAACTAAATCCATAGGGTTTACTTCTGTCGAAATACAATCCTCGAAATATATAATTCCACACGACTTTCACATTGTTAATACCCGATTCGCTATTCCATGTGATGGAATACTGGGAATCGATTTCATAAGAAAATATAACTGTCAATTAGATTTCAATACGTCCGAAGACTGGTTAATAATTAGACCAAATAATCTAAAATATCCGATATATGCACCAATATCGTACACTTCTGGTAATAATTTAATAGTTTTACCAGCAAGATCCCAAGTTGTCCGAAAAATTAAAATAAATTCACAAGAAGACAGTATATTGATTCCAAACCAAGAAATTCATCATGGTATTTATTTAGCAAATACCATAACTAAACCCCAAAACGCAGTCATACGATTGCTAAATACTACAAATAAAGATAAAATAGTAAACATATCCAGCTTGAAGTATGAACCGCTTTCCTGCTACGAAATAATCGAAGCAAATAATGAACAGCGTGAAAACGCAGTACTAACTACGTTATCAAAAAATTTTACCCCAAAGTTTCACAGCCAACTTACGAAGTTGTGCAAGAAATATAGTGATATATTCGGACTAGAAACCGAATCGATAACAACAAATAATTTTTACAAACAAAAATTAAGACTGGTGGACGATGAACCAATTTACATTAAAAATTATAGAAATCCTCATAGTCAGAAAGACGAAATACAAAAACAAGTCCAAAAGCTTATAAAAGACGTTATAGTTGAGCCTTCTCCATACAATAGCCCACTTTTATTGGTACCGAAAAAATCGCTACCAGGTGCTGAAAATAAAAAAATGACGATTAGTAATTGACTATCGTCAAATTAATAAAAAATTGTTGTCCGATAAATTCCCATTACCCAGAATAGATGACATTTTAGATCAACTAGGTAGAGCAAAGTATTTTTCATGCCTTGACCTAATGTCAGGTTTTCATCAAATTGAACTCGAAGAAGAGTCACGAGACATAACATCCTTTTCCACATGTAATGGCTCATATCGCTTCACGCGATTACCATTCGGTTTAAAAATAGCGCCAAATTCGTTCCAGAGAATGATGACTATAGCATTCACTGGCCTTGAACCTTCGCAAGCATTCCTTTACATGGATGACTTAATAGTCATAGGTTGTTCCGAAAAACATATGATCAATAATCTAACAGATGTTTTTGAGAAATGTAGGCAACATAACCTAAAGTTACATCCTGAAAAATGTTCATTTTTTATGCATGAAGTCACCTTTTTGGGACATAAGTGCACAGATAAAGGAATCTTGCCTGATGACACAAAGTATGATGTCATTCAAAATTATCCAGTCCCACATGATGCGGACAGCGCTAGAAGATTCATTGCATTTTGCAACTATTATCGAAGATTTATACAAAACTTCGCTGAATATTCTCGTCACATAACAAATTTATGTAAGAAAAATGTTAAATTTCAATGGACAAGTGATTGTCAAAATGCGTTCGAGCATTTAAAATCAGCATTAATGAACCCAACTCTATTGCAGTACCCAGATTTTAGCTTAGAATTTTGCATTATCACTGACGCAAGTAAATATGCATGTGGAGCAGTCCTAACGCAAAATAAAAATGGACTACAGCTTCCAGTAGCATACGCGTCTAGATCTTTCACAAAAGGTGAGAGTAATAAGAGTACAACTGAACAAGAGTTAGCTGCGATTCACTGGGCAATCACGCACTTCAGACCATACATTTATGGTAGACATTTTACTGTCAAAACAGATCACAGAGCATTAACTTATTTGTTTTCGATGACAAATCCAAGTTCCAAGCTAACTAGAATGCGACTTGAACTCGAGGAATATAATTTTACAGTAGAGTATCTAAAGGGAAAAGATAATTTCGTAGCCGACGCGCTATCAAGAATAACAATACAGGACTTACAAAATATACAAAATAGTAACAAAATTCTGGAAGTCACTACCAGAAGTCAAAGTAAACAGTCAAATTCCTGCGCAGGAAAAGAAAATAATATAAAAGAGTTGCAAAAGCAATCTCTAAATGCTTCTAAGCCCAATGTATATGACGTCATTGTAAATGACGAAGTACGAAAAGTAGTGACCTTGCGAATAACTAATTCTTTAAGCATATTCAAACATGGCAAGAAAGTTATAGCAAGAATTGACATTTGCGATATGTATACCAATGGAATTCTTGACTTAGGTCAATTTTTTCAAAGGCTCGAAAAAGAAGCCGGTATACTCAATATCAGTCAAGTCAAAGTGGCACCGAGCGAGAAGATCTTTGAAACTATTTCAATAGAATCTTTCAAAAATATGGGCAATAAAATATTGAAATTTTTAAGAGTAGCGCTACTCAAGCCGGTGACCCTATTATCAAATAATGATAAAGAAAAAGAAGCAATACTGTTTACGTTCCACGATGATCCTATACAAGGAGGTCATACGGGAATATTGAGAACTATAGCCAAAATAAAAAGGCATTACTATTGGAAAAATATGACACGAGATATATCTCAATATATAAAAAAATGTAATAAGTGTCAAAAAGCAAAGATAACAAAGCATACAAAAACTCCGTTAATTATAACTGAAACGCCACAACAGGTTTTCGACAGGGTAATTGTGGATACGATCGGTCCACTCCCAAAATCAGAACACGGAAATGAATACGCAGTAACTTTAATATGCGACCTAACAAAATATCTTGTAATAATACCAATTAAAGACAAAAGTGCAAAAACAGTAGCGAAAGCTATATTTGAAGATTTCATTCTGCAGTACGGTCCAATGAAGACGTTCATTACGGACATGGGAACAGAATATAGAAACTCAATAATTGAAGATTTATGCAAAAACTTGCAAATTAAAAAAATAACTTCAACTGCACATCATCACCAGACTGTAGGCACTGTGGAGCGAAGCCACCAAACACTTAACAAATTTTTACGATCATACATTTCAGTTGACAAAACTGACTGGGATGTATGGATACGATACTTCGCATTTTGTTTTAATACAACACCCTCTATGGCACATGATTATTGTCCATATGAGTTGGTATTCGGTAAAACTTCGAATTTACCCCAACAGTTTAATAGTGTTGATAGGATAAATCCACTATATAATATAGAAGATTATGCTAAGGAATCAAAATTTAGATTAGAACAGGCCTATAAAAGAGCCAGAATTATGTTAGAACAGCATAAAGAAAAGAATAAGGAAATATATGATAGAAAAGTAAAAAATATCGAATTAGAAATAGGAGATAAGGTTTTATTACGTAATGATACGGGTCATAAGCTAGAATCTAAGTATTTAGGCCCATACATTATAGAAGAAATAAAAGATAGGGATAACATTTTAATTAAAGATACAAAGAACAAGAAACAATTAGTGCATAAGGATAGGTTAAAAATTTTAATCAATTAATATATATAAAAAGAAAATAATAACAATAAAAAAAAAAGAACAAATCAATTCCCTACATTTAATGACACTATACATATATACAAATATATTTTTACCACATATATCATTAAACAAATAATTGAACATTCAAAAAAAAAAAACTTATTTTTAGAAAATAACTCCATATAATTACGTTATTTTTCTAAAGAGGGGGGATGTAGCATGTTCTAGAATTATATATTATAAACATATTGTAGCAGTTAGTTACAATATTTATGTGCGCAACATTCAAGTTCATTTGCCTCTTAAGTAACATGACCACCTATGAGTACATGGTGCTGGACAATTGCAGTGTCGGCAAATATAACACGCGCGGCCGCTTTGGCCCAATATGCAATATGATACATCCTCACTCTCCCGCTGTGGCGGCATATACACATACATACTTTTACGTAAACATTTATACATAAGTATGTTTATACATAAGCATACCGCTCCTCTGCCTGCACTACTGGCAGCGCAGCTACGCGGTCTTAGGTATAGTCAACAATTGTTATAGAATTAAGAATAATTCAATAAAGAGTGCTAAAGCAAAGAAGACCAATATATTTGTGTCATTTATTGTTGACTGTGTCTTGTAAAGTATATGTTCAGTGCTGTATTGTGATCTACTTTTTGGTTGTTTTTATCGCTGTTAATTCCTGTTTTTTGCGGAATGTGGGGTATTGTCGGTCGAGAGAGGAGTTTTGATGATCAATTTCGGGATTGTTTTTGCTGTTAAGGCATTTTTTTTTGTTCTTATACTGTTCGACTACGTTTGTATGTATTCTGGTACATTATGTGATGTTAATTCTTGTAGGATATCCTTTTCATCTATGTCCCAAAGTTCATTGCAGTAAATAACTCCTGCAGTGAAATTAAATGTCTTGTGATCAGATGCGGAAATATCGAAGTCAGTCATATTGGTTAGCTTTAGTAATTTAAGGGCAATCTTAAGTTTCTTTACTCAATACTAGTTTTAAGCAGGAGTAATAATGTATGTAAGGAGCAAATTCCTTCGAAAAATAACGTGAATGGTGACGACAGGTGTAAAGATTCATGTATAATCTAAACGAAGAGATATATTCTTCCCTAACCTAATCTGTGGAATTTTTAGCGACTTCAGCAGTGGTATCATGGGCCCATCGAACATCATGCTGTTGATTCGTAAGTAACATTACCTGCTGAATTTAGAAACACATTTTTATATATATTTTTATACATATGAACCTGTCGATTTTGTAAGACGAATTGCGCATTAGTATCGTCAACGGTTTTTTTTTTTATATTGAATTGAAACAATCGATGCATATTCAAAATTATGTATGATCATAGATTTCGGGTTTTTTTTTTTTTGAAATCAAGAGATTAATGTATTGTGACGGTGTATTGTATTTCGCCACAAAATCGGCAGCAGCATTTTTCAAATAATAGAAATCTTTTATTTCGTACTCTGACTTGTTATTTCTTTTATGAGCTAGTTCCACACAGAGTGGCGTTGCTGCTTGGCTTCGTCGCCGGTAGCAGTCTGTACCAAAGTGTCGACGCAGTTGCTGACGTCGATCTAAGGCAACGGAACTTGCCAAATATTCAGATCTGAGTTCTAAGACATTCGCAATGACTGCTAATACAACTACGATGCTGCCAGAAAGGAAGGCAGCTAGTCTACGCAATTTGGCGACACGTGGCGTGACATTAACGGCTGCGTGTCAAGTTTTGATTGGCTGAGACCAACGCCGGCAGAAGAAAACGAGGCTAAGGGCAGCGATCAATGAGAAGAAAAAGAAACTGAGTGACCACCGCAGAGACCAGACGTATTTTTGGAGAGTGGACCGAAAAGAAATTAAGTCAGAAAATAATCGGAAAAGTATTCTGCAGGAGCAAGGAGTAATAGTGAAGTGCGTGTGTACAACAGGAGTGTCGCAGGTGAGTCTGACTCGTAGTTAATTGATACCATATGCCCTTTTGACCCCAGATAGAAGTTATGCAAATGACCCAGTGCGCGTGATAGGCTAAAGATTGTGCTCTACCGAAAATATAAGTTAATAAAGTAAATTGTTTCGGGACCAATGAGCTGTAGGACAAACTTTGCTTAGGTAACACTCCCGTAACATAAACATGGTAGCGTAGTCTATTAAGCAAGTGTGTCTGTGTCCAGTATATGTCCTTTAGGGTATGAGTCCCTAACTCATTCTCTAGTAGAAATATGTAAGGTTACCTTATGTATTGTGTGAGGAATAATTATATGTGATTAATAATTATCCCTCACAAATATGCAACAGTAGATGCTCATATTTCGAGATACGAGTATACAGAATTAAATGTACCCATACACAGATATAAATATGCAAAACGGGCTGTACACATAGATTGGGTTCGAATCAAACATATAAACGAATCCAATGGTATGATACAACCGAACATTGGGGGTTGGGTATCAAACCTAATCATACATCCATCAGGCTGGAAAACACCATATGATGGTAAACAAAGCATCAATCCAGCATAACCATATGATGGTAAACAAATCGATTTGAACTGCATATGATCATAACAAATATGCAAGCGGAATCGACATATGTTCGCAGCTCATTTGATACATACAAGAACATATGCGAATGGAGCGATCACAAGCAAAGCATCAAAACAATAACAAAGCTTGACCGCTGGGAAGTGCAAGTGACGTCACCAAAATAGAACGTACCAAAGTACCAAGCTCATAAGCATTGTCGGCAGCATGCGCTTGTTGCTAGGGGCCAAGTGGGGGCCATAGCGAGAATCGGCGGGGGGGTGCGGGGCGACCAGATGAAATGAGCATCGTGGGTGGTCGTCGGCAGGTGCCGAAAGCGTGGGAGAGCGCATGCGTGCATGTATGCGTGAGTCAGCGGCAGACCAGATAAGCCGAAATCATAGGTGCAATGCGAGAGTGGGAGAGTGGGGCGAATACGTATGGGAACGCCCATCGATAGGTTTGAGAAGCATTGGGCATCGATCAGGTTGCGGCGGGAGTATAAGTTGAATTCAAAATGTGGAAGGGCAACTTGACTGCATTTTGATTATTATTAATATTGTATTATATATGCATTTTGATCATTATTATCATTGTGTTGTAGGGAATTATTAATATGTTGGTCTATTGTATGTATATAGGGAATTATTAATGTTTTGTTATATTTTTATTATATTATATTTATTATATATTTATTATATATTGTATTTAGGTATGTTGGCGAGATTTAGTTATATATATATATATAAGCAGAAGTTAAGAGATTGTTAGTTGTTAAGAGCAAGGGTGGTGGCAGCGAGAGAGTGACATAAAGGCCGAAGGGCATGCATACCGAAGTATGCGTATGCATGTATGAGTGACCTGGAAAGTGACATTGTGGGTGAAAGAAAGGCCGTTGACGACAGCGGCTGGGCGCCCAGCGATTTCGAAAGCTGCGGCTGCCAAAAGGGCAATTTCACCATGCATAGCTGCAGGCAAGCTATGCTGCGGGGTCGGCAGAGAAAGTCGACCCAAAGAGGAAAGCGATGGAAAGTTCTGAGGGAATGGTATAAGTGGATGGAAATTTACTGGCTGCGGTGCAGCATCCCACCACGCATCCTCATTGGTTCAAGATGCCTATAAATACGCACGGCTGAGACCATGAGGACATCTATTAAGTGAAGTACAGCGAAGAAATATACAAGTGAAGGTCACGACCAAGTGAAGCAACATACAAGTGAAGATAACCCCACCCAGGCTAAGCAACAAGGACCGGCAAACAGGATCCATATCCTGGCATATCCTTAAAGGGCAATCAAGAGTGGGTAAAAGCAATCAACGTGAAGACTAGGAGTTATTCCTAGCGCAGATAGGGAAGACTAGGAGTATTCCTAGCACAGACAGGAAAGACCAGGAGTATTCCTGGCACAGGCAGGGAAGACTAGGAGTATTCCTAGCACAGTTAGGCAAGACCCGGAGTATTCCTGGCACATTGGGGAGAGACTAGGAGTAGTCCTAGCAAGAATTAGGAGAATAGCAGTGCATGAGGATAGACAGGCAAGACCTGGAGTATTCCTGGCAATAGCTAGGGCACACAGCAAGCCAACTTTAGTTGCCCAAAGGAATATCCAGCATACGGGTGTCCACCTGTGCTCGACACAACAACTCATCAGCCAATCATCATTTTCACCCAGCTGTCATCACCCACCAGAAATTATATACCAATAAAAGATAAATAGAATTAAAACTAAATCGAAATCGTCTTCCTTATTTTCACCAGCGCACAATATAAATTTGTTGTGTCGTACCCCGACTCCTGAAATCCGGCTCTGCCATTAGTAAGGACCAAAAAGGATCGTTACAACTGGCGCCCAACGTGCTTAACTGGTGAAAAAGGATAACAAATTTTGGTTAAAATTTTTTTTTCTTTCTCTTGGAAAAAAAAAAAAAGGAAAACATATATATACAAAATGACAAAGTCATGGATATATTATATGAAGAAGGAGGAGCTCATAAAAACGGGCGAAACGTGCGGAATCACGATATCAGGAACTGTAGAGGACATGAGAAAACAGTTCGGAGAATGGGTCAAGGAACATGAGGAGGACCAAGAGTGGCAGGCATGGATCAGTTCACTGGCAGCAAAATACACCAAGGCAGCAAAAGCCATGCCAGTAGGGGATATAGCGAAACTGGCAATACCAGCACTAGCACCGCCCAGATGGGGAAGTGTGGGTGCATTGGATGGCCCACAACGCCAGCAGCAGACTATATATGAAGGTCCAGGAACCAGCAAGAGAAATGCCCAAGAAGCCAGAGCCAGTAGCAATGGACAGAAAAATGATTACCCAATCGTCGCGAAGCAAGTAAGGGAATGGACTTTCAGATTTGACGGATGCACAAAGCCGTTAGAATTTTTGGAGCAAGTGGAATGGTCAGCAGACATGTATGGGCTGGAAATAAATATGATCCCGAGGGCAATGCCGGAACTACTGAAAGACAAAGCCTTGAAATGGTACGTGGCAAATAACCGGCATTGGGGATCATGGAGGGAATTCACTGAGGCATTCAAGAAATATTTTCTACCAAGAGGATATTTCAACAAACTGGCCGACCAGGTGAAAGCCAGAAAACAAAGATGGAACGAGTCATTTAAAGATTTTATGGTAGAGATGCAGACCGAGATGAGATCGCTGAAATGCCAAGAGTTCGAGCAGTTGGAAATAATAATGGAAAATTGCATACCGGATTTGAAAGTTTACATTCGGCCGCACGACATTAAGACATTGGACGACCTAATGATGCTGGCGGACGAGTTCGAGATGCTGGAGATGGAGCGAAAGCAGTTTAGACAGGAGTCAACAATGCCAAGAATGCACACAATGATGCAGGCACCAAGAAGGGGTGGTATGCAGCAAGATAGGATCAACACAATGTGCAGACGATGCCTGGACGAGGAGCCACCAATACCAGCACAAAGAAGGAGCATAAACAATGGCTCAAATGGTTGGGTGGAAAATCCAACACAGGCGTGCCGTAGGTGTGGAGCTGCAGGACATTGGGCGCGAGAATGCAGGAACAGGAGGTTAGTGATCTGCTGGATGTGTGGGAAAATAGGCGTGAGATCGATGAATTGCTGCATGGCGGCGGGAAACGCAAACCGGTTCCAGCCTACAAGGGGCGAGCAGGGACCGGCGCCAACAGCTCCCAGAAATTAATCGGAAAGTTATGGGAGGAGGAGCATCAGCTATCGGCGAAAATCAGAATGCAAGGTACACAAAGAAAGGCAACGATAGATTCAGGCGCCACAAGCAGTTTTGTAAGCCAGGATCTGGTAGAAAGACTAGGATTAGAGGCACAGCTCACAAAAGCACGAAAACAGGTGCAATTGGCAGATGGGTCAACAAAAGACATAAAGTGGCAATGGGTAGCCAAAATACAATTTGGAGACAAGGAGGTGATGATGACATTCCTAGTGCTACCAGAAGGAATCGACGCAGTGGTGTTGGGGTGGAATTTTATTAAAGAAATGGGAGCGACAATCGCATGCGCAGGGCTCAACATAAAAATTCCACCTAGAAGCAGAATAAATGGAAAATTAGCTGAAAGAATTTCGTCCATTGGAGTAACAGATGTACCAGAAGCAGAAGATTTCATGCAAGCAGAATTGGCAGAATTGGCCAAGATATCCGGAACGTCGAAAGTTGGTCTCCATACAATTACCATGTGTGATGACAAACCCATAAAACAAAGATATTATCCGAAGAACCCAAAAATGCAGGAAATAATAAATGAGAAGGTGGACGAACTCATGGCAATGGGGTACATAGAACGCTCAAGTAGCCCGTACAGTTCACCAATAGTAATGGTGAAAAAGAAGCAAACGGGGAAATGGAGGCTTTGCGTTGACCTTAGACAAATAAATGCAAAGTCGATAAAAGACGCATACCCAATGCCAAGGATCGACTACATATTAGATCAACTGCGAGAAGCAAAATTCATAAGCAGTTTAGATCTAAAAGATGGATATTGGCAAATACCTTTGGAGGAGAACAGCAAGAAAATGACAGCATTTACGGTGCCAGGGAAAGGGCTGTACCAGTGGAAAGTAATGCCGTTCGGATTGCATTCTGCATCAGCAACTTTTCAGCGGGCGTTGGATATGGTAATAGGACCCGAAATGATGCCTAATGCATTCGCATATCAGGACGATATCATTGTGGTTAGCCGAACTATGAAAGATCACAAGATGCATTTGAAAGAGGTTTTCCACAGGCTGAAAGTGGCAAATCTAAGGATAAATGCGGAAAAATGCCAGTTCTTCAGAAAGGAGTTGCGATTTCTGGGGCACCGGGTGACCGACCAAGGAATTGGTACAGATCCAGACAAAGTAGCAGCCATCGCGGAATTGTCCTAGAAAATGGCCAACTTTACCGAAACATACCACACAGGGCCGGGCAAGAAGAGGTGATCTCATGGAAATTATGCGTACCAAAGGCAATGAGGCAGAGCGTAATGAGCGAAAACCACAACACTCCAACGGCGGGTCACACGGGAAACCGAAGAACAATAGCAAGGGTAGCAGCAAAGTATTTCTGGCCAGGAATGCAGCGAGACATACGAGCGTATGTTAGTTGATGCGAAACATGCCAGAAATACAAACCAAATCAACAGCAAGCAGCAGGCAAAAAGCTGACACAAGTACCGGAGGGGCCGTGGGAGACAGTATGTGCGGACTTCGTGGGACCACTGCCAAGGTCAACACATGGAAATTCGGTGTTGTTGGTGGTCATTGATAGATTCTCAAAATGGACAGAACTGATACCAATGAGGAAAGCTACAGCCGAAAACTTAGTGAAGGCATTTAGGGAACGCATATTAAGTAGATTCGGCGTCCCAAAAGTAGTAGTGACAGACAATGGGGTACAGTTCACAAGCAAAATATTTGAGAAAATGCTACAGGAATGGGGATGCACGCACCAACTGACGGCTCCATATACGCCACAAGAAAATCCCACGGAACGGGCAAACAGAACGGTCAAGACAATGATCGCGCAGTTTGCAGGAGATAACCAGAGGAGATGGGACGAGATGTGGCCGGAATCAATTTTAGCTCGAGCGTGTCAGAATCATCAGGATATACGCCGATGCTCATCACGCAAGGAAGGGAGCCGCGATTATCTGGAGCATTGTGCGATCAAGTGATAACTGGGTCAGGGGAACCAAAACGATGCCTAAATACGTCAAAACGTGTGATTACGGAAATCGGGGTGTTGGTTCGCCGAAACCTAGAAAGGGCGGCACAGGTTCAAGCCCGACACTATAATCTGAGACGACAACAATGGAAACCTCCAATTGGGGACACGGTATAGGTAAAAGAGCATTACCTGTCAAATGCGGCAGAAGGATTCTCAGCCAAACTAGCACCACGATATGGCGGGCCATATAAGGTAGTGAGTTTCATATCGCCAGTAATATGCAAGGTGGCGAATGAGACAAACGGGAAAACAAGAACGACCCACATCAACGACTTGAAGGCCCAGTCAATAGACATTGAAAAAGAATGAGACACAGGTGCTCATATGGTAAAAACCAAGCATATGGTTGACCATTTGGACCGGCCGGCCGAATGGAATACTAGCATATGGGAGGTCGAACCATATGAACAATAACATTCAACTCAATAAAAGTAGGACACACGGACTGCATTCAAAAAAAAAAAAGAGGAGGAAAAATAAAACCACGCAAGACATAATAATTTCCATCAATTGCATATCGCATATTGCAAACGGCAAGCGAAGAATGCAAAACTGTGCAAGAATAATATTGGCGATGGCTGCAAAACTGTAGACAATAGCTATAGGCAATTAATGCACAAATGAGATTGCACGTAGCAAAGATATCTGATTGGTCAAAATTTGTTTAATAACCAAAATATAAGATGAGAGCCACCGCCAACATATTCCTCCGACGAGGAAGAGGAAGAGGACGTGGAAGAGGAGGTGCAGGAGGTAGAAGAGGAGGAAGAAGAGGAGGAAGATGGCCCAGAAGAGATAGAGGAGGACGAGGGCATCGAGGCGGATAGTCTGGCGGGGGTGTTCGCAGATATCGAGGACGACCTGCGCCGGATGGAGGCGATGCCCGGGCAGGGGGAGGAAATGGAAGAGGGGCGGATTGGGCCCGAAATTGAAGAGGGGCGGATGGAGCCCGGAATAGAGGAGGGGCGGATGGAGCCCGAGATAGAGGAGCGGTGGGTGCCGGCGCGTCCACCGACTCCAAGGCCGGTGAATCCGGAATTTTGGGAAGAATTTTGTCGGCCCGAGGAGGGGACGGAGAACGAAGAGGAGGTTGAGATGGAGGAGGAGCCTCAAGAGGAGGTGAGGGCCGATTACGTCCCTGATCCGCCCCGGCGGAATCAGTGGACGGAGTCGGTCCAAAATGGTGATTGGTGGGTTCACCGGACCACTACGGTGGAAGAGTGGACAACGCCGGTCCACCCACCACAACAACCACCATCACCACCACAACAACCACCATCACCACCACAACAAGCACCATCACCACCACAACAACAGCCGGAACCACAGCAACAACAACAACACCCGAGGGACCCGCGGAGGCCAGTGCTGGCCCGGCAAGTTTCTGCACCGGAGGCGCGGCTTGAGCCGGCCAGGCCGGTGCTCCGCCGGCAAGTGTCGGCGCCTGTTGGAGGGGACCGGTGGCAGGCGGTCGAGGTGGAGGAATGGCCACGAGAGGTGGCCATAGCCGTCCAAACGATGGGCGGCAGCGGGCGACAGGCACAAGTGGTGTGGGTGGGAAGGGTGCGGTACAGGGTGAGGATGGTGAGGGGAAGAGCGCGGGTGGTGCGCGAGATGTTATAATAAAGATTAGGTTAGAGTTAGGATAAGAATATCAATGAAGATTAGGTTAGATTTAGGTTAAGAGATTAATATGGAATTTAGGTTAAGAGATAGTAATGAAGATTAGGTTAGAATTAGGTTAAGAGATTAATATGGAATATAGGTTAAGTAATGAATAAAAGATGCTGAATGAGCCATTCATATCAAAATAAGATATGAATACGTATAAAACGAAAAGATGCTCATGTCAGCCAACAAGTAAGAAAAGAAGCCTCGATGAATCGCCAAGCTAAAAGATGCCCTATAAGGGCAAAACAAAAGATGCGAGCCAGGCCAAAAAAAAAAAAAAAAAAGAAAAAACACTGGAAAATAACATAAAGAAAACAAAAAAAAAAAAAAATGGAAGGGGGGAACACAAAGGGAAAGGGAGGAATAGGTCTCCCGAAGAAAGGGGGGAATGTGAGGAATAATTATATGTGATTAATAATTATCCCTCACAAATATGCAACAGTAGATGCTCATATTTCGAGATACGAGTATACAGAATTAAATGTACCCATACACAGATATAAATATGCAAAACGGGCTGTACACATAGATTGGGTTCGAATCAAACATATAAACGAACCCAATGGTATGATACAACCGAACATTGGCGGTTGGGTATCAAACCTAATCATACATCCATCAGGCTGGAAAACACCATATGATGGTAAACAAAGCATCAATCCAGCATAACCATATGATGGTAAACAAATCGATTTGAACTGCATATGATCATAACAAATATGCAAGCGGAATCGACATATGTTCGCAGCTCATTTGATACATACAAGAACATATGCGAATGGAGCGATCACAAGCAAAGCATCAAAACAATAACAAAGCTTGACCGCTGGGAAGTGCAAGTGACGTCACCAAAATAGAACGTACCAAAGTACCAAGCTCATAAGCATTGTCGGCAGCATGCGCTTGTTGCTAGGGGCCAAGTGGGGGCCATAGCGAGAATCGGCGGGGGGTGCGGGGCGACCAGATGAAATGAGCATCGTGGGTGGTCGTCGGCAGGTGCCGAAAGCGTGGGAGAGCGCATGCGTGCATGTATGCGTGAGTCAGCGGCAGACCAGATAAGCCGAAATCATAGGTGCAATGCGAGAGTGGGAGAGTGGGGCGAATACGTATGGGAACGCCCATCGATAGGTTTGAGAAGCATTGGGCATCGATCAGGTTGCGGCGGGAGTATAAGTTGAATTCAAAATGTGGAAGGGCAACTTGACTGCATTTTGATTATTATTAATATTGTATTATATATGCATTTTGATCATTATTATCATTGTGTTGTAGGGAATTATTAATATGTTGGTCTATTGTATGTATATAGGGAATTATTAATGTTTTGTTATATTTTTATTATATTTATTTATTATATATTTATTATATATTGTATTTAGGTATGTTGGCGAGATTTAGTTATATATATATATATAAGCAGAAGTTAAGAGATTGTTAGTTGTTAAGAGCAAGGGTGGTGGCAGCGAGAGAGTGACATAAAGGCCGAAGGGCATGCATACCAAAGTATGCGTATGCATGTATGAGTGATCTGGAAGGTGATCTTGTGGGTGAAAGAAAGGCCGTTGACGACAGCGGCTGGGCGCCCAGCGATTTAGAAAGCTGCGGCTGCCAAAAGGGCAATTTCACCATGCATAGCTGTAGGCAAGCTATGCTGCGGGATCGGCAGAGAAAGTCGACCCAAAGAGGAAAGCGATGGAAAGTTCTGAGGGAATGATGTAGGTGGATGGAAATTTACTAGCTGCGGGGCAGCATCCCACCACGCGTCCTCATTGGTTCAAGATGCCTATAAATACGCACGGCTGAGACCATGAGGACATCTATTAAGTGAAGTACAGCGAAGAAATATACAAGTGAAGGTCACGACCAAGTGAAGCAACATACAAGTGAAGATAACCCCACCCAGGCTAAGCAACAAGGACCGGCAAACAGGATCCATATCCTGGCATATCCTTAAAGGGCAATCAAGAGTGGGTAAAAGCAATCAACGTGAAGACTAGGAGTTATTCCTAGCGCAGATAGGGAAGACTAGGAGTATTCCTAGCACAGACAGGAAAGACCAGGAGTATTCCTGGCACAGGCAGGGAAGACTAGGAGTATTCCTAGCACAGTTAGGCAAGACCCGGAGTATTCCTGGCACATTGGGGAGAGACTAGGAGTAGTCCTAGCAAGAATTAGGAGAATAGCAGTGCATGAGGATAGACAGGCAAGACCTGGAGTATTCCTGGCAATAGCTAGGGCACACAGCAAGCCAACTTTAGTTGCCCAAAGGAATATCCAGCATACGGGTGTCCACCTGTGCTCGACACAACAACTCATCAGCCAATCATCATTTTCACCCAGCTGTCATCACCCACCAGAAATTATATACCAATAAAAGATAAATAGAATTAAAACTAAATCGAAATCGTCTTCCTTATTTTCACCAGCGCACAATATAAATTTGTTGTGTCGTACCCCGACTCCTGAAATCCGGCTCTGCCATTAGTAAGGACCAAAAAGGATCGTTACAATTGTGTCAGAGACATGACGCTTACGTTGGCTTATCGTCCAGGTGATACCCTAGTTGAATTGGATGAGATTCCGTGTCTAACGTCTTACTATCGAGGTATTTCTTATTAAATCAAGGTCCGGGTGAATCCCTACTTGATTTAGAAAGGGACTCCTGGGTCAGTAGTTTTTGATACTAGTACTTAATTCATGTATGCTTGTTAAGTCAAGGTCCGGGTGAATCCCTACTTGACTTGACAAGGATTCGTGGGGCAATAGTCCCGGATTTTGGTGTGTTTACTAAGCCAAGATCTGGATTCCCACTTTTGTGTATCTTGTTCCCCTTTATGTTACTAATATCCTCCTTAACCATACTGGCGTGATCATAACAATTAGGCATAAAAATATTATATCCTTTATTATGCCTTCCTCAATCGAATATTCAGGTCCCGGCATTTCTTTATAAATTGTTCTGTTAAAGAAAGGCGCTGGGTAGACTGAGATTTGTACCCCGGCCGAAAAACTTCCTTACAGTATTATTAATAAATAGCTATAACCGGCAGTAGTACATGATATTGTTGAATTTATCAAGGATTCAAAGAAAAGTTAATTCTTTGGTTCAGGGGCAATTAACTAAAATCAAATACTCCATCAATTGCCATGGTCGGGAGGATAAAGATGAAGATTATGGGAAATAAACAGCTATTGACATAATAATTAATGGTAATACTCTCTAGCTCTTGAAACGCGTACCTACCTCTTTATTGAATTACACAGTACATATTGATCAGTTTGAGCCAGGGAATACTTTGTATAGTTTATTTTGATTGATACGTGCAGCGTATCATGTTTAGTCGTTAGTTTCTGCTTTAGTGCACTTTTAACTTATAAGAGAGGAGAAAGAACACCGCCCCGCCGACGAGCTACCACAGAGCGAAGTATGGTGCACTAGCCCTCCCATTGCTTGCCACAGTAAAAATGGCAAGCAAGCAGTAAAACTATTACAATTTGTGGGTGGAAAACCACTTAATTTAGAAAAGAAAAAACGTTGTTGTTAGCTACACTGTATGGTGAAAATATCTAGAAATTTTAAAATGAACTTCAGAGCATGTTTAATTAAGGGTTTTTAAGCTAAATTGTATGTTTGATGTGCTCAATTGCAAATGGTCTCACTTAAATCTACCAGTATAGATTATTGATTCCCAAAAACGAAACCAATGATTTCTCTCTTTTAAGCTTCCAAAAGAAGTAAGCTTAATGAGTTTCTTGTACTGAGAAAAGTTTTTCATAAGCAATTAGAATATTTTAATACAAAGTAAGTGATACAATGGGATAAATGTAATTTTGACAAAATTAGTGTAACGAATCTATGTTAGAAAAAATATGATTTATAATTAGCTTCTCCGCCAACATACTCTCCTATTGAAGGATTTTCAATCTAAATAAATCTAACTCTTAAGATGGTAGCGATGCAAGTTTGCAGATTGGTAGTCGAATAATTTCTCTTTTTGGTCGGACAGCTACTCTGACCACTGTCCCAATCAGAAAACATTGAGGAGGAAGATAGTTTTCATCTATCTGAACAAGTTGATTCGTTGATATGTTGTTCTCTAGTTAGAACCATTTCGGCGTTGCAAAGTGCTTGAAATAGATAGTTCAATGACAATGGAAATTGGAAATTTCGATCACAATTAGTTGAAGCTCTTCATAGGTTAAATGAGAATCAGTCAAATTTTTGACTAACAACATCTTCATTGATTTGACCGTGACTTCCCATAAGCCTCCAATGTGTGGTGCATGAGGTGGGATAAAGATGAATTCGAAACCAGTATTGCGTCTGAATTTTCCAAGATTTCTAAGATTGTCCAGAGAAGTTCTTTGAAGCCCTCAAGCCTTGACTGACCGAACACAAAAGGTCCTATTTAAATACTCACTGTCTAAGACCATCAAAGTGACCTCGGGGGTTCCAGAAGGTAGCCATCTGTGACCATTGCATTTTACCCTTTTTATTAATGACCTTCCTTCAGTCGTAATTCAGTCTCGTGTGGTTATGTACGCTGACGATGTTAAACATTTTCTTAGATTCGAAGATAATAATATCCACTTGAACGTTTAAATAAGATGCGTGATTTGGGTTTACTCATGGACCATAAATTAAGTTTCACTCGTCTTATTTCTACCTTAGTCAGCAAAGCCATGAGTGATCTTGGTTTCGTCAAGCGATGGTCGAAGGAATTCGACGATCCTTAGACAAATAAAACCCTTTTTATTTAACTGGTCCGTCCTATTCTGGACTACGGAATATGCGTTTTGTCCCCTCAGTATGAATCACACCAAATTAGAATTGAATCCGTTCAAATGCAATTTTTGATTTTTTTTATACCGGTTTGAAATGGGATTGCAATGTCACTGTTAATGTCTTCAAATCAATCTTCCTTCGTTACTTAACCGTAGAATAATGCTTTTTACTTTGTTTATACACAAGCTTTTGAATGCTCAAATAGACTCTCCTAATTTACTAAAACAGGTCAATCTATCTGTACCTTGTAGGCTAACTAGAAATTACATAACACGTTGCACTTTAAACTATACTTTGTATGAATCTTTCCGCGTTATTTGTTCCGATTACAAGTACCTTTATCCTGTAATCGGATCAGAGTCCTCCATTCCTATGTTAAAAACTTTTATTCTTAACTATCTAGCTCGTAGTTAGCTTTAATTAGTTAGTGTTAACTTTAAGAATTGTTTTAATTGTCGTTTCAGGGTTCGCGCGTAACAGGCATTGAACCACTTGTCTGATAGGGTTCGCGCGTAACAGGCATTGAACCACTTAAACATTATGCGCATAATACAAGTCAACGTCCAGAGAAAGAAAGAAACAGAGAGTGAAATTATTGGCAGGGAAATCTCAAAAAGAATTCGTAAATATAACGCCTTTCAAGCGAGGCAAGCAAATAAAAACGACGTGAGAAAAGGTCAGCAAAATCCATTCCGCAAAGAAGAAAAGGCCGGTTTGAGCGCGGTTAGTAGAGAGGTTGCGCATTATTTGTCGCATAAGGGTCGGGTTATAGTTGTTACTCATTTCCAACTATTTCGCAAGCATTAATTATCCATACAATAATACAAATGAAAACCTAAACGACTGCATGGAGATTTGTTTGATGAAGAACATCTATATATGTTCGGCTGAAACAATAGTTTTTCGGAAACAACAATGGGAATTCACTTCTAATGGTATAGATGAGCCTACATTTTCATTAGTAAGAGATTCAGTTTCTACATTTTGTTAGAAAGGGATTCAATTTCTAAAGCTCTGGCCTTAAGATTCTTCCTTAAAATAAACCTGGCTAAATGGAAGATATTATATAAGTAAAGAGTGATTTAAATTCTGCTATGTAATGGTCCACCGACGAAATTTTTTTTGAAACTCTTATTGGGCGCGAATATGGAAAATTCTCGCATGCGATTTAAGGCGATGTAATTTTTGTTATGGAGGGCGTTACATCGATTACCATTGTGGCGACACCGATAATATCAGTGACCATCTAGTGTTCATTTTGGTCCATGTTCATGGGACGCTGCCTTAGTATTTTTAAGTTAAACAACACTTACTTTTATTCCAAGCTTCTGTAAGCGCGCATTGCATTCTTTCGTAGTGAAATAAATAGAGCAATATTAAGTAACTGGCTACTAGTAAATTAGCAACTAGCAATAGCCATAGTGGTGACCCTGACGTGATCTGGAAAACTATCCAGTTATTCACTTAAAATACTTATTGCCAAAAAATTAAAGATAACGCAGTGACGCGCTGCGTTAACACATTTTGGCGGTCTATGCCAAAGCGACGCTACGACTTACGACGACTATCACAGAGACGGCTGTACTTTGAGAAAGAAGAAGCACTAGAAGAAAAATATAATTTCATCATGGAAAAGTTAAACGGGCAAATTCGAGATCTGCAACACCAATTGGAAACACTAAGAACAGAAATGAACTCTGTTCCAAATGAAGTTCCAACGTAATTCTGTGCGTTTGCCAAAATTCACTCGGAACAATCCCCATGTGTGGTTCGCCCAGGTTGAACGCTCATTTCGCCTGTATAACATCAACGCTGATGCAGACAAATTTGATCTTATCACAGTCCACCTTGATGATTTGGTCACGCGTCCACCAGTGGCCAACAAGTATCAAGCAATCAAAAATCGGTTGCTTGAAAAACTCGCCGAGTCGTCAGAATCCAAGTTACGTCGTTTACTACAGGGAGGAGGAACCGCTCTTTTGAAACCTTCCGAAATCCTTGCCAATATGTGACGCCTCGCACCAGATCCAGCCAGTGAAGCATAATTGTCACACTCCTTCTTGCAGAGATTTTTGACAGTGTGGGAGGAAACCGACTTGGACAGACTTGCTAAAGTTGCAGACAAGATGCTGGAATCAATGGGAAATAAATCGATATACTCTATGGAAGCGGTTTCAGGAAATTCCGTCAGTGCTGTTTCACGCTGAAGAAAGTTACTGATAGTCTGCGTTTGTTACCTCAAAAATTTGATAACCTTCAAATGAATGTAAAATACCTCCAATCAAAAGCGAAACAGAGACAATCTCGTTCACGTAGCACATCGCGTGGTCGATCTCATTGGAACAACTTACCATCGCAAAAAGCTGACGGACAACAATCGAAATTTTGTTTTTATCACCAGAAATTTGGGGCAAAAAAATGCCGTCCTACTTGTGCCCGGTTCCAGCCGTTAAACTAGAACGGCTGTCGTCTGCAGCGCTGGTCGGCGACAGCCAACACCGGCGATCTACAACATTCATCTTTGGTTGAGCCTCGCTTACACATCATCGATCGCGTTTCTCACATACGGTTCCTAATTGACTCGGGATCCGTTTTGCCACGTACATTTTCTAGATCAAAAACTAAACCATGTGATTAAATACTACATGCAGCTAACCAGAGGATCATCAACACATACGGCAAACATATAGTAGAACTAAATCTAGGCCAGCGTCGCAAATTCACCTGGCCTTTTAATGCCGCTGATGTCCTAATGGCTGTTATCGGAGCTGATTTTTTGACCAAACATCAGTTACTCATAGACCTCACCAATCGACGTCTTATCGATTCGTAAACAGGGCTAGATTCGCCCGCTTGTTTAGCTACGTCAAATCAACACTCAGTTTTGACTACGCAAAGAACTTCGAAGATACAGAGATTACTTCACGAATTTATCGACATCATCAAACCGACCACAAAAACTTGCAATCATCACGAGGTGCGTCATTTTGTAGAAATAAATGGAAGACCTATTGCTGATCGTCCTCGTCGTTTACCTGGCGAAAATTTCGCAACCGCCAAAAACGAAATCAACTTTTTGGTACAGTAGGGAATTTGTCGGCCTTCAAAAAGTCCTTGGTCAAGTCCACTTCACCTAGTCAATAAAAAAGATGGAGGCTGGCGTGCGTGCGGCGACTAAAGGAAATTAAACTCCATCACGCTGCCTGATCGGTTCTAAAACCACTCTCACAAGTTACCAGCGGCTTAGTACTGGCTAACAAAAAAAGAAACCACGTGGCAAAATTTTATTCATTGGAAAAATTCAGCTTTTCCAATATTCATAGAGCGCAAATAAATACCAAGAAGCTTAACGATAAGAGTTGCTAAGTTGTGTCTACTGCCCAGGGAAAATCCTACAAACTTTAATAGTTGAATAGAAGAGCCAAAAATTACATAATCTTATGTTCGCTGATGAAAATAGATAAATTGCTGTATGAAATTTTCCTGGAAGCAGCCAATTTATTGAACTTTGAGGGCCCTGCAGTGTAGTAGGCGGTGTTCATTTTCTTTGTGCCCACGTGTTTTTATTTGTTATATAAGCTCTATGTTCTCTCTCTATTTGGGGTCCCTCTATGGTTCATTCCATATTTTTGATTTGTAACATTGTAAATATAACTTTGGCGTGACCTCTTTCATGTAAGTTTGGCAGTGGGTACTGATATGTTAGTTTGGCACTGATTGCTGAGTCATGGAAGTTTGGCACTGGCTGCTTGGTCATGCAGGTGACAATAGTATTGGGTAACCTCTGACAGTGTCATAGAGCGAGACGACATATGTGTCTGTCGTCGAGTGTGGTCTGGTGTGAAGGCAGGCGAGGCTGCGCAGTCAGTCTGGAATACAACGCCACGCAGTGCACACAGAACTCGCTTCGCTCGCTACTGATAATGTCGGTAAACGGAAACCAAGTGTACGGGGAGTTTCTAGCTGTCCCAACATATACGTAAATGGAAGCGCATCGGGTCACTAGTTAACTTTTGATTCTCTATTAAATTCCTAATTTTGTTTTATAAATTTATTTGCTTACCTACATTTCTAATAATTAACCTCTGAGTGAAAACCAAAACATCGAACTTAAAGAAAACTATGAAAATTATATAAGTGAACAAAAAAAAAAAGACGTTATGGAAAAGTTATATCAAAATAAATAATTTTATTAAATTACCAAGACATCGTTGGAAGGCCTTTCACCGCTGGACAAACACAAAAAATATATGAATACAAGCACGTGAGTTATAATTTTTACCAAACTTTAATAACTGCCCATGTTGTCATGATAATCATATGGATTTAGTAAAACGGTATCAATTTACATTTACTTCCATACATAAACCATTCGTGATCTGATTCAAATGATTATCTCCGTTTACTTCTATTATTTGGATTCTTTTATAGTTTAATACAGTTTATGCTCTTAAGCATGTTCTTAAATATTTAGTTCTTCCTCACTCAATTATGAACAGCTGATTTACTCTATGTAGTACATTGAACTTTATTTATCACTTCTCGAATAACATACATATTTACACATGAAGAGATAATAAAGATCATCCGCATTTACACAAGAAATAATTAAAAGGAAAAAAAAAAATTAATAAAAACTAAAATCGTATAAATGTATATCCATTAATCCAGTAATTATATTTTTTTTCTCAAAAATTCTCTTCCTAATGCCATTAGCTAATACTCCTAATATAATATTAACTTGAAGTTCAAATAAACTGCTATGTTTGTCTCAATAATGTTTGTTGATTTAGGCTTGAAATTTACTGCAGAAATTAAAAGAATTTTGTTTATTGGAAATCAACATGAGGAATTAACATAATTTTATTGGTGATGTGGCATTACAAAAATCATATGATCTAAAAGTCGAAGGGTTTTTCAGATTAAATATCCGCACTGAAAATCATAGGTAGGGTTGGATAAAGAGCGGGCGGATCAGTTGTCATCTTTGATTCCGCATGATTCACTGTAAACCTTGATATAGAAATAGGATGACGTACAGAAGATATACAGAAGAGTAAGCCTCGAGCTTATCGCCGACTGATATGTTTATTAGAAGATATTGGTCGTGACAATGCCAAATAAGAAAAATTAGCTGAATTAGCTGTGTTCGAAGAGGTTGTAAAAACATGTTGGAACTGTTCTTCTCAAGATCATTTGTGGGATGATTGTATGGAGGAAAGAAAAATCTTTTGTTACGGTTGTGGCACACCCAATATATACAAGCCCCAATGCCCCAAGTGTCAACGTCGACTCTCGGAAAACAGAGTGAAGGGTGTATCCAAAAACGGCTGGATGCTCCCAAATCAGAGCCAACAATCATAAAAAAATTAGCTTCCCCCAAGATTACTATGGAAAAAACAATTAAAAATGCAGATCGAAATATTAGGCCGAATTTGAACCTTATCATGTAAGACTTAGGAAATTATCTAGCAATAAGAAAAAAATTGTTTAATGAAGTCTCTAGTATAAGATTTATAAAGAAAAATATTATTAGAATTAGAAAATATTTTCAAGTCCGAAAACAAAATCAAAAAAAAGTTATTTTTAGCTGTATTTAGTGAGCAAAATGATATCCGTAGTTATGCTGAAGTTTCATTCTTAAACTATACAGAATCAGGTTTTTTAGATACTGGAGCTACAGTTAGCTGTATAGGATCTAAATTAGCTTTACAAGATTGGAAAAATTTTCATGAATTTAGACATATAAATTCACAAGTGAAAACGGCAGATGGCCAGGCTCACAAAGTCATTGGTCTGTTATCGGTACAATTAAAATACAAAGATAAAGATAGGCCAAATAAAGTTATACATTATTCCATCCATCAAACAACGTCTAATACTAGGAATTGATTTTTGGAAAATTTTAGCTCTTGCACCAAATATAATTAGCTCATTCGAATTCACCGAAGAAAAGAACTCGACCACAGTAGATGCAAACTTGTATCCTTTGAATATTGTATCCTTTGACCCTAGGGCAGAAACAACAACTGGAATTAGTAAAGAACATGTTTTCAAATTGTGAAAATTGCTTAGGTCATACAAAGTTGTTGAGTCATCGCATAGATATTGGATCAGCAAAGCCTGTAAAACAAAGATTTTACGCCTTTAGTCCAGCAGTGGAAAAACTAGTTTTCGGTGAAATCGATCGTGTGTTGTCATTAGGAGTTATAGAAACTTCATCAAGTCCTTGGAGTTCGCCTATGCGATTAGTGCTCAAACCCAATAAAGTTGGCCTCTGCTTAGATGCACGTAAATTGAATGATGTAACAAAAAAGGACGCATATTCTTTGCCCAATATTGACGGAATCTTTTCGAGGCTACCGAAAGCAAACATTATTTTTAAGTTAGATCTCAAGGATGCATACTGGCAAGTAGAATTAACAGAATCTAAGCCTTCAACTGCTTTTACAGAACCAGGTAGACCCTTGTACCAATTTACAGTGATGCCTTTTGGTCTCTGTAATGCAGACTAATCGACCAGGTCATTCAAACTGATCTACGTTATTGTGTTTTTGGTTACTTGGATGACCTTGTCATTGTCTCCGAATATTTTTTATCACACCTCTCCATTTCGGTTCGGTTATCTGAACAATTCCAGAAAGCAAATATCACTTTAAACATGGCGAAAAGTCATTTCAGCGCTTCTGGCGTAAATTATCTTGGATATGTCATTGGCAGTGGAGAAATCCGCGCAGACCCTACAAAAATTTCGTGTATTTTAACTTGGCCTAAGCCTAAGAATCTAAAACAAGTTCGTGGATTCCTTGGTGTATGCGGGTGGTATCGAAAAAAAAAATTTCTCAGAGCTTACGTACTCGATAACGGAATTATTATCTTCAAAAAAAAAATTTGTCTGGACACCTGAGGCGAAAAAGCTATGAACCAGTTAAAAACTGTCTTAACGACTGCATCAGTGTTACAAAACCCTGATTTTCAGAAAAGTTTTATTTACATTGTGATGCTAGTGATTGCGGTGTAGGTGCTGTATTAGTGCTGCTTTCCGAGAATAATGAGAAATGCTCATTGCTTACATGTCGAAAAAGTTAAGTCGTGCACAACGCAATTATAGCGTTACGGAACGAGAATGCTTGGTCGTGATTCTGGTAATTGAGAAGTTCTGCTGTTATTTGAAGCTACAAGAATTTGAAATACTTACTGACCATTCTAGCTCTTGATGCGTCCGCAGAATATTTCTGGAAGACTTGTACGTTGGGTCTTTCGGTTACAACAGTTCAAATTTTCAATGTCTCATCACATTTTCCCAGACGCTTTATCTCACTTATGTGGGGAGGAGGAAATTTCTGAATTAGAAATTGGACCGATAATTGATTTAGATTCAGATGCATTTCTTGAGGCTAGTAATGTAAATTTGAAACAGAAATTTTTAAAGGATTCAAATCGCTTTCCAAACATTAAGATAATAGACAAATTCATTTACAAGCGAACTAAGAGCGAGATAGCTCAGGGAAATAATAGTTTGAAACTTCGAAAAGTACGAGAATAGAGGTAATGAAATTGGCCCATGAAAGTGTCACTTCCGCTCACGGAGGTATGCATAAAAGAATCGCATGCGAAGAAATCTGTTTTGGCCAGGTTTAGCTAATAATATACGCAATTATACAAGAGGCTGCGATACATGTAAAGAAACAAAAGCCCCTAATGTCACGCTCTACCTATGGGACAACACACATGGATATGTCGACCATTTCAGATCTACGAGTACTAGGCCCATATCCTAGAACTAATATATCATTTTAGTAAGTTTCACTGGTTGCTTCCATTAAAAAAATTTACCTCGGCGACAATTATCGAGTTTCTGTTAAAAAATATATTTCATAGTTATGGAGTGCCGGAGACAATTGTTAGCGACAACGGAGTTCAGTCTAAAGCTAATGATTTTAATGCTTTTCTTACTAAATTGGGTATAACTCATGTATACACCGCATAATATTCCCCACAACGCGTAAATCGATCTTTGTTGGCTGCAGTTCGTTCTTATTTAGAAGAAGATCAGATCGAATGGGATACAAATATTTTAAGTATTTATTGTGCGTTCCGTTCTGGATTACATCAGTCACTAGGCTGCTCTTTATATCAAGCTCTATTCGGTCTGGATATGATTACAAAATTTAGCACGTTTAGAGGAGACCTTATTCCCTTTGCATTGAGAAGATAATTTAGCTCTGATGCGTAAATATATTCAAGAACACATACGACAAGTCTATGAGAGAAATGTTTTTCAGTATAATCTCAGTTCAAAGCCAGTATCATATCAGAAGAAATTTTACGCAAAGTAAATTTAGTCAGCACTTTAATGCCAAATTGGGTAACCAATTTGTAAAATGTAGAGTGAGAAAGAAATTAGGAAATAGCTTCTATCAATTAGAAGACTATAACGGGAAAAAAATTGGTATCTTCCATGCTAAATATCGACAATAATTTCCGCTAATATGCCGCCTAATGTTGTTATATTCTCGGATGGTGTAATGGTCAAATTACTTAATTTTTTTTGAATCGCTAATCGATTACAATAGATAAAAGGGTATATTAAAGTCGCTAAAATGTATGTAACAGGCAGAAGGAGAATTTTCCGACCCCATAAAGTATATATATTCTTGATCAGTATCAATAGCGAAGTCGATTCAGACATGTCCGTCTGTCCGTCCGTCCGTATGAACACCGAGATTTCAGAGACTACTAGAGCTAGAGCAACCAAATTTGGTGTCAACATCCGTCTATTGCATAAGCAGATCAAGTTTATTTCAAATTTTTGCCACGCCCACTTCCGCCCCCACAATTTAGATAAAACTATAACTTGATCTGTATTAAAGATATCGCATTCTTATTTGTCACTCTTAATAATATAGCCTATATGCACCAACTGACCGAATTTTGTCGAAATCGGACAATAATTATCGGAGATATACGTATTTCCATTTTGTACTGAAGCGCCCAGTGCAACATGGCCCGTTAAGAGTGAGCGAGATAGCATGCGGTCGCTGTTGCTGCGTGCTACACCCTGTACAAATAGGAAATTTTACAGTAGCTAAACTGTATATAAAGTATATATATTCTTGATCAGCAGCCGAGTCAATTGAGAAATGCCCGTCCGTCGACCTCTTGCAGCTAGAGCCATCAAATTTAATTTGAAAATCCGTCTAATGCGTATATAGATCATTTTGTTTTAAATTTTTGTCACGCCCACGCAAAAAATTAAAGGCATCGTACTCTTATTTGACAAACTTAGGTGAAATGTAAGGGGATACATTAAAAATCTATAAATCAACATATGTACATATGATCGTCAGCGGAGTGGATAACGCCGTCGAATTGAATTTAATGCAAAGTGTTTTTATGAATATTCATATAACTTCATTTACCCAAAAGATAAGTTTTCCTTCTGCCTATGTTATAGAATAATAATATATATTAACTAATATTTTAACCATCCATTGAATTTCTGTAACGCTTTGTACTTATTGTGGAGATAGAAAAAAAGTATATCAACTTCTAGAAATAGAATATCTACGCTTCTAGTTTTGGAGGAAATCGAAATATAGAAGATATATACTCGGTTATACTATTTGTTGTTGTTATTTCCAAAGGTTAACATTTATCGACAGTTTATGGCGCTGTTCTTTATTTTAGTTTATAGCTTGAGAAGTAAAATTAAAAACCCGCTGGAAAACGTCTTTAGCACCTGTCTGAAACTGTTAAAAAGGTTTGCGGAAATCTGTTCTTGGGTTTCTTGATATCTTAATATTTGTACGTCTAGGTAGAAATGGCTATCACCTTTTCGGAAATACCGAGACCGTTTAACCCACAACCCGTGCACCTGATTTCGAAGATTCTTCTCAATGGCCAGGGAAACCACATTGACCCATTGATTACCTAATACCCAGGCTTCATCGCGGATTTGCGTTCCGCCCGCGATTCTTTTTAAAATTTATAATCCAAGTGTAAACATCGTTTTTTGTGAATTCTGTTGTGAATAAATAAAAGTTCTTAAAAAAGAGAATTCAGATTTTCCATAGAGTCAGTCAATTGTGTTGTTTAAAGTTCACTCGCTATTTCGTACTATCGCGCCGCGAGTATTTTAGAATAACTTATGTAGTTTATTCTGACGCTACATTTATTGGAAAATTGTGAATCATTCTTTTATTTTTTATTTTTCCACCTCATTATTACAAGAAATTGTCTTTCTCAAGATATTCCTGATTTTTTTTTCATTAACTACATAGTTTTCTTTAAACTATTTTAATTTTTATGCATATTTTACATACGAAGAAGTTACGTTACCGTCATAATATTTCCTAATTTTGGCATTCCGTCAATTCGGCTAATCCGATATCAATTTTTATTGCATTATTAAAACTTTATATTTCTTCCATCTGAGCTATTTACAAAATACGTTTTCAAAACTGCATTTTTTGTTTTTAAATTTTGTGCCATTCACTTTTAAAAATATTTATTTACTTAACCATATTTTCATTTATTTTTCTTGTATGTATGTATGTAACTACACATATTTTTGTTTATTTTTTTTATTATTAATTGGCCTTACAACATTTTATTTAATTTTATATATTTTACCGTGAACACATTTATATATTTCTTTTATTCACTTTGTTAATATTTTTTGACCATACATATTTATAATTTCCTAACTACAATTTTTCATTTTGTGTCTTTTTTTGGCAATTTTTTCTCAATTTCGATTAGTAGATAAAAATATCGTCAGAATCAACAGTATGTCCCGTTTAAGTAGACCTTCAGCTTCTTAGCAGTCTCAACACAGGAGATTAAGAAATATGAATAATAGGAATAATGATGAGTATGCAGAAATAGAAAGGCAGAGAAATTTAGAATATCAAAGGGCGCGTAGGGCTAATGCCAGTATAGAAAATAGACAAGAGGAACAGGCCCTTAATACTTTACGTCGCTCAATTCGTAGGCAAAACATGAACATTAGATTGGAAGAGCAGTCAGTTAACACTCACCATAGATCGCATAAAAGGGAAGATTCAGATTATAGGCCCAATGAACAAGCACAAAATAGAGTACAGCCCAGGGAACGGCGTATGGATCCAGTGATTAGGCAGGAAGAACAGGCGGCCAATACTCGACGTCGGTCGAGCCTTAGGAGAAATTCATTATATAGGGCCAACGAGCAAGAGCTAAATACTCGACGTCGGTCGAGCCGTAGGAGAAATTCATTATATAGGACCAACGAGCAAGAGCTAAATATAGTAGAGCATAGGGAACGTCGAGCGGATCCCATGATTAGGCAGGAAGAACAGGCGGCCAATACTCGACGTCGGTCGAGCCGTAGAAGAAATTCAATATATAGGGCCAACGAGCAACAGCTAAATACAGTAGAGCATAGGGAACGACGAACGGATCCAGTGATTAGGCAGGCAGAACGGGCAGCCGATACTCGACGTAGGTCGACCCGGAGAAGAAACTCCGAATACAGAGCTAGTGAGCAAGGGCAAAATACAGAGGAGCATAGGGAACGTCGAGCGGATCCAATGATTAGGCAGGAAGAACAGGCGGCCAATACTCGACGACGGTCGAGCCGTAGGAGAAATTCATTATATAGGGCCAACGAGCAAGAGCTAAATACAGTAGAGCATAGGGAACGACGAACGGATCCAGTGATTAGGCAGGCAGAACGGGGAGCCGATACTCGACGTAGGTCGACCCGGAGAATAAACTCCGAATACAGAGCTAGTGAGCAAGGGCAAAATACAGAGGAGCATAGGGAACGTCGAGTGGATCCAGTGATTAGGCAGGAAGAACAGGCGGCCGTTACTCGTCGTCGGTCGAACCGTAGAAGAAATTTATACTATAGGGTATTAGAACAAGCTCAAAATACCTCACGGAGATCGTTAGGTATTTAGGCAAAGAAATAGTGAGCGACGTATTGTAGAAAAGGAACAAGACAGGATTGGTAGATCCCAAGATAGGAGAAATTTAGAACGTAGATTTATTGAAAGGGCACGGAATACATTGGCACGCCGAAGTGCTAGGATAGCAGTAGATCAAGCGAACCGCGACCCTGTTAGAAACCTTGGTCAGCGAGTTAGTCAGTATAGGAGCATTAGTAAAAATAGAGTATCAGAGAATAGGCGAAATGCAGATCGTAACAGACAGGAACGTGCGAATACCCTTCAGGATGTTAGAAACTCAAATCGTCAAATAAATTTAGTAGCTTTAATTGAAAAATTTAATAGAATTCTAAAGTTAGGTCCTAATCAAATTTGTTATTCGTGCAAAGGCCTTTGGTTTCCCCACAAGCTGAAGTCAAAGTCCAGAACTCTTATAGAAAATAATTGTCAATTTAGTCGTCCGATTTTAGATATCGCCACTCAATTCCCTCCCACAGATATTAATCTTACTTTTTGCTCAACATGTTTTGCACACATTTCGAGGGATACAAAGCCAAAAATTGCCATATCACATGGTCTAGATTTTCCTATTTTATCAGATTGCCTTATGGGTCTAAGCCCTTTAGAAGAACGCCTTATTTCTCCTCGTCTTCCTTTTATGGTTATTAAGGCAACAGGCCATGAGCGTCAAAGCGCAATTAAAGGAGCTGTAGTTAATGTCCCGATTCCAGTTAGCAGCATAGTGACTTCACTTCCAAGAGCATTCAGTGAGACCGAGGTTATTGATCTTCACCTCAAACGTAGAATGGAATATGGTCCGCTAGAGTGGAAAGCGCACTTAGGTTTTTAGTCAATAGCGAATTATATAGGAAGCATAATATTTCAATTAATGAGCAAAGGCTTGATTCTTTTGAATCCGAAAACGTTCCATTTTATACTAGTGAGGAAGATAGGGAATTCGTAGAAGAAATTCTACACAGAAATGAGGAGGCTTCTCATTATGAAGATCACCCCAATCCTGAAGAGGAAGCCGAGGAACTCAATCCTGGTACGCAAGAGACAATGCAGGAAAATATTCAGGTAGATGATGCCGGCATACAGAGAGTAACTATAGCTCCAGGCGAAGGGCAAAGGCCTTTAGATATGATTTTAAATTCCGATTGTGAAGAATTAGCGTTTCCCACTATATATGCTGGCATTAAAAGAAATACTTCAGCTAGTTTTGCAACCATAGACAGATCTGAGCTTAGGAATGTAGATAGAAGAGGTTGCAGAACAGATAAATTATTTTTCAATTACAAAAAGTTAGAGTTGATAACAATACGCAATAATACTTCTATATGTTTACGCAAACATAGTGCTCCCCGCGCAACTACAGCTTCTAACGTACTTCGTGAGGATTTTGTTAATAATTTATTTCGGCACGTCTATAGCCCATTGGGAGGATGAAAAAAAAAAAGTTATGGCAATGATTCGGCAATTTGGGCTTCCCGCTTTTTTTTATAACTTTGTCAGCTGCCGAGACAAAGTGGACAGAGCTTTTAGTTATTCTTAGGAAAACAGTAGATAGGGTAGAAATTACAGAAGAAGCTTCCAATTTACAGTTTAGTGAAAAGGCTCGTCTTATTAGGTCAGATCCAGTCACTTGTGCAAGGTATTTTGAACTTAGGTATAGGGAATTGTTAAAAGTTATGAAGAGTCAGGGAGGGATTTTCGGTGAGAATTTTGTAGTTAGACATTATTGGCGCGTTGAGTTTCAGCAGAGAGGCTCTCCTCATATTCACGGGATGTTTTGGCTGAAAGATGCCCCTCAGGTAGAGCTTAACAATGAAGATTCTTTTGCATCCGTAATAGCTTTTATTGACCAGTTTGTTACCACAGATGTAAATAATTCGGAGTTAGCGCAAAGTTTTACTTGTCTCCGAAAAGTTCGGGGACAAGAAATTTGTAGATTCGGGATACCTAATCCTCCAATGCCCCAAACAGTTATTTTAAAGCCCCTTTCTGATGATCTTCAAAATATATGTCGCCATAGACAAAATTTTCAGCTGATTTAAAGTTTTCTTAATAGTAGTTTTCCCTCCGATATTATTTCTCACTTGAGCAGTTTCGACAATTTTCTTTTACATGAAAATGTGAACCTCAGCTACGAAGACTATATACTTGTAGTTAGGTCTAGCTTAAAGAAGCCCCAAATTTTTCTTAAAAGAAGTTTCGCAGAAATTAGGGTCAATGCGTATAACAAGCATATTCTTTCTATGCAACGGTCCAATATGGATATTCAGTTCATATTGGATCCATATGCTTGTTGCAGCTATATAATTAATTATATAAATAAATCCCAAAGAGGTATTTCAAAGCTGATGCGGGAAGCCGTTGTTAGTGTTGAGAGGGGCAACTTAAGCATCAGGCAAAAGCTGCAATACATTGGTCATAAATTCATTTGCGGCACTGAGATATCTGCTCAGGAAGCTGCCTATTGCTGTCTAGGGATGTCTATGTCTAACATTAGCCACAAAGATCGGATTATAAACACAAGTTTACCAGAATTTCGAGTTAAAATGCTCAAATCTAGACAGCAATTACAAAGTATGCCTCAGGATTCAACTGACATCTTTGTAAAAGGGCTACTTGACCATTATGTAGAAAGGCCAAATATTCTTGAGGACTTGTGTTTAGCTGATTTCGCTGCCAATTATGAGTTTAGTATTAGGTCTCGCCGAAATAATAGGAATGAGGAAGAAAATGAGGTTTCAGGAAGCAGTCTTCCATTGCGCGATGGAAGTGGGTATATCACGCTTAGGAGGTGGCCTTGCACAATTAGATTTAGGAAATTTAATATTAATACAGATAGGCAGAATTACTTTAGGGAGTTAGTAATGTTGTATTTGTATTGGAGAGACGAACAGATAGAGTTAGTTCAGAGAAACTGTGAGGAGTTATATAATGAGAATGAGCAAATTATTAGGGCAGGTTTTAATAGGTACAATACTTTAGATGATTTAGAAGACGCTCTTAGAAGGGCGATGGAAAACGATAATAGGGATATCGAAATGAATTAGAAGGTCAGGTTATATTAGATGAGGAGTTTAGGGTTTTAGCTTTTCCCGAGATTAGTTCCCAACTCAACTTATTAAATTTAAATGACAATGACCAACCTACAGATTCGGATAATGATATCCGCATTATTAAGCTTCCCCCAATAATTTCGCCAGAAAATTTGGCAAGTATTGTTAGGTCTCTCAATTTAAAACAAAAAACTTTTCTCACCCACGGTCTTCACAATGTGAAGAATAATCAAATATTTCATGAATTCGTAGGTGGGGCAGGTGTTCCACCCTTCATTCCAATTTCTCCCTTCCCATTAACCAGTCTGTGTCTTCATTTAGAAATTTGAGTTCTGACTTGTTAAATACTCTTCGAACAATGTTCATAGATCTCAAACTCTTAATAATAGACGAAATTTCAATGGTCGGTGCAAAAATGTTTTTCTGTTTGGACTCTCGCCTTAAACAAATTTTTCGTAATCGGGAAACTCCCTTTGGGGGCATTTCTGTTATCGTCTTCGGCGATCTCAGACAACTACGCCCTGTAGGTGATCGTTGGATATTTTAATCCACATCATCGTCGCATGACCCTTACAGCATTCTTGTTGGTCCTTCTCTGTGGGAACGTTTTAGGTTTTTTGAGCTTACAGATATCATGCGACTGCGAGACGACCAACCATTTGCAATCGCATTAAACAATATGGCATCCGGCCAAATGTCGTCAGCCGACATTGAGTTATTTAGGACCAGAAATTTCGACGCTCCGGAAGCAATTCATCTTTTTCTTAGTAATAGGGACACAGAACATTACAACAGGGCAAAATTATCATCAATTCCCACTGAGGAACATGTTTCGGTTGCTTTAGATTTTATTAAAGCTGCTCATTTAAATGATGCAGCCAAAACAAAGTATTTAGAAGATGTCAAAAACCACTGCCAAGTATATGATGACAGTAAATGTAGATACGGCAGATGGTCTCGTGAATGGAGCCACTGGCACCTTTATGGATATAAAATTAAATTCATCCAACATCCCCATAATTCTTTGGATAAAGTTCTTAGATGATAGTGTAGGAGAGAATGCTCGCTCTAAATTTCGCCGCAGTGCACAAAATTCTTGGACCCCAATTCAGAAAACGGTCAAAAGTTTTCAATTTAAATCCAACGAGCAAGTTACCATCGATGGGAAACAGTTTCCTGTTATAGCTGCAGAGGCTATAACTATTCATAAAAGTCAAGGTGCTACTTATGAAAGAGTGGTGGTCCACACAAGTTCAGGAATGCAACGTGAAGCACTATATGTAGCATGTAGTAGGGCAACAAGTGCAGCAGGGCTTTATATTGTTGGACAATTCGTGCCCTCAAGATCTGGCCAAGACTCAGCAGCTGAGCAAGAGTGGCAAAAACTACGCAACGAAAAAGCTCTTCAAACACATTTCGACCCACTATTTGACAGCTCCAATTTTAATGTTTTCTTCCATAATACGGAAAGTCTCCAATGTCATATTGGTGATATTTCCTCTAATCAGCTAATGCTGCAGTCCTCCATATTGTGTTTTGTTGAGGCTTCTACATATGCTAACGAAGATTACGAAATTCCTGGTTACACTATTGCAGTGCGACTAGATTGCCCTTCATTGGCAAGTGGTGCACGACCTAAAAGAGGTATTCTTATATTTATTAGAAATGTTATGGTGGAGAATACTAGTCTTTGTTCCAGTGGTCGTCATTATGCCAGATCAAGCAGCCTTACTTCCCCAGTTTTTTGAATTTGCCCTTCTGAAATATAAGTCCCTAGGAGTTTTAATAATTTATCGTAGTCCGACATATCCTTTGTCAAAGTTTAAGGTTGAGTTTGAGAGATTAGTACAGGATTCTTCAAATGTGTTAGATAACAATTCAATAATTTTAGGAGATTTTAATATAAACCTTCAGTCCCTTTCAGGTTGTGGTAGAAATGTTTATGAGTTCCTGAGTAGCAAGAACTTCAATTCTCTTCTTGTTATACTGGAAACCCAATTGATTTTTTCAAAAGCCTCCACGTGGTGTTCCCTTGGTACCGACGAAATTATTTGGTCGGTAGCAAATTCGAGCGGCGTTTTAAAATTATTAAATAATTTTTTAATTTATCAAAATTTATGTGTTATTTTTGTTATTGTTTTATAACACAATATAATAAATTGTTTAAATTTTACATAAAAAACTTTAGGGTGCGCAAAAAAACAGGGTCCGTATGAACAACCAACCAAATTGATGTCAACGTCCCCTTGCAATTTAAAACAAAAATATGACTTAAGCTATATAAAAGATATTCCATTCTTATTTGGCACACTCAATAATATAGCCTATATGCACCAGCTGATCAAATTTTGTCGAAAACGGAAAATAATTATCGGAGATATACGTATTTCCGTTTTGTACTGAAACGTCCAGCGCAACATGGTCTAAGAGAATTTGTTTGTTAATTGATGGCGACTTTCAGAGTTTTTGACTTCATGAAGTACCTGTACTTGGTACAGGGTATACTCAATGTCGACAGGGACGACTTTCTTGCTTCATTAATTCTAAAACCACTCTCACAAGCTACCAACGGCTAAGTACTGGCTAACAACAAAAAGAAACCACGTGGCAAAATTGTCTCCATTGGAAAAATTCAGCTTTTTCAAGATTCATAGAGCGCAAATAAATACCAAAAAGCTTAACAGAAGTGATTTACTGGGAAGTAATTTCAATACCAGGATTTTTATTGATTTCTCTTTGATTGTCTGGCCTTAAGAACGTGGTGTGAACACACATATATATTTACACGTCGGATAAACTGTTTTTTTTTTTTTTTTTTTTTTTTAGGTAGTTTACATACGGTGGAGAGACGTGCGTTTGTTTTAGCTCCGCCGTTTTCTTCAAGTTTCTTAAGTTTCTGGAGAAATCAGGCCGCGAAATCCTAAAGTAAAGGTCGGTTATACGGTGTATGCCTTGTGGGTATCGTGCTTACTTGCCTGTGCAGGTGCGTCCGTTGTCGTTCCTGCAAATACCTCGTGAAATCCCTGGCCCCGATTTTTGAACACTCTTGACTTGGTGGCGGAGACGGGCGTGGAGGTGGGTCCCGCCAATTTCTCTTTTCTCTCCGTTGCAGTGGCGTGGGTGGGGTGACCGCAGTGATTCCTGCCAAAAATCACCAAAACCACCACATGCATTGCTTCACTCCACAACAAAGCAAAATAAAAAAGAAGCAGCTGACGGGTGAAACTACCGGACCGCCACACAAATTAGCAGCCCTAGTGAGTCGCTGATTGACATCTGATTCCAGCTGCAAAGCTGCTGGCCGTGCATCCCCCTTCCCTCCCCTGCCATAGAGGTAAGCCGAGCTTTTCTATTTCCTAAAGTGTCTGACCCTTAAAGTGCTGCACAACTTTGGGCTGTCTCAAAATAGTAGCATTTTATAAAGTTTTGGAGCAGTTACAGAAAAACATGCAGTATAGCTTCGGAAGCCTGCTCCGATCCCAACACCGCTGCCGTTGGTTCAAATCCCAGCAGAAACTTTTTTGTTTTGTTGGTTTTAAATTTTGGACCATACACAACCATTATTACTATTAATTAAATTTATTAGTAATATTAGTTTGGTTGACAGATGTTGATTAAATTTCCCCTTTCCTGCTCCCATTTGCCCTACCGACTGCGCATTGTTCCTGTCCACCGGGCCGGAGCGGTATAACTGCCAACCGCAGCCGAGAGGAAATTCTTGGCCTGGCATTTGCGTAGGCGAAGGAGTGAATCCAGAACAGTATCCTGGAACAGGAATACCAAGGGGCGTTTGGGCGTCGCCCGGCGCTGGGGCGAACTCCGCCGCAGCAGGATGATACGCCAAGAAAAATGAAGGAGTGTAGTGACGACGAGGCTGCTTGTCTGGTGTTAGGATGTGTCCCAGCAGAAAACAGTACTCAAGCCCAGGTGAAGATAACAACTGAATCAGCGTTGGATACTACAAAGAGAGGCAGAGATACACCGAGCCCGGCTGGCAACCCTACTGCTGCCCCCCCAAAGAGAACCAAAGTGCAGGTGGTCTGCAAGGAGATTGAGGAAATGGGCCACTTGTTGGATACCGTCGTGGGTCTTACAAAAAGGACTCAAATGGAAAGAACAGATCCATAACCAACCAGCTCAGAGAGAAAGTTGTTCGACTACAGAAACTGCACCTCGACATCAGTGCCTTGTTCAGAGGGCACGAAATTTCGACAAGAGAGCCGCAAACTGCCATAAATGTAGTATGGTTCCGCCTCACAGGGTGAGTCGCGAACAACAAACGACAAGAGTGAGTGGTAGCTCGTGGACTGTGCGTGATAACTGCTGCCAGACAGTGCCAATAATGGAGGAATGGAAGGCGACGCGTGACGTGGCAGCTTCAGTATTAAAAAAGAGTGCACCAAAACAGCAGCGGAATAAACAACAGCTAGAGTTCCATGTGGGGTCACCTGTACCTGTACTGCAAGAGCATGGACCAGACACGAAGAAGAAAATACCATCAAGACTAGATGGAAAGCAACAACGTGCACAGGAGGAAATCGCAGCCAAGAAAACGGTACCCAAGAAGAGCATGACTCGCATTAAGACAGTCAAGCCCGCAGCCAGACCCAAAAAAACGAGACCGGATGCTCTACTCATAGAGCCGGGCATTGGAAGCACATATAGCGAAGTCCTCGCTTTAGTAACTCGCCGCCCAGACGGGCGAGACGCACAGCTAAAAATGGACTTCTGTTGGAACTAAACGGGGCGACAAAGAACCACGAGGCTCTTAAGGACGAGATAACGGAAGTATTAGGAGTTTCTGTAGGGGTGAAGCTGCTCACTCAGCAAAGATATGCAATCATCAGAGATCTGGATGAACTAGTGAAACCACGCCACATAGTTGATGCTCTGGTGGAGCAAGCTGGTATAGAAGCCACAGCGTGCTCAGTAAAGAGCATTAGAAAAGGATATGCGGGCATACAGATGACAGTTATTGCAGCCCCAGATCAAGCCATGCTGCAGAATAAAGGAGACAAATGATCTGCCTACCAGATGCTTCCGATGCCTTGGCATAGGTCATATAGCATCCAAATGCACAAGCCATGTGGACAAGTCCAATTGCTGTATTAAGTGCGGCGAGGAAGGACATAAGGCCTCAGGCTGCAGTAACGCGAACCCTACGAATGCTACTTGTGTGCCGGAGACGGTCTAGAGGACATAAACCACTATGCGGGTGGCCCCAAGTGCCCTTTAAATGGCAGTAGAAGACGTCCAGAAGCGCAACAATGACTCGAGGGACACTTAGTCTGATCCAGTTGAACCTGAAGCACTGCATAGTGGCTCAGGACTTGTTACAGCAAACTATCAGAGAAGTTAGAGCAGACATAGCGATACTCAGCGAATCATACAGGCCTGGCACTTCAAGCAAGTGGGTCTCAGACAGACACCAGAAGGCATCAATTTGGATTTTCAGCGCTCTACCATTGGCACTGGAGGATATCCGCTCTGAAGAAGGCTTTGTCAGAGGAAGTGTAGGTGGCAGGTACTGTCAATCATTGACCTAACATTCGTCAGCGATTCGCTGGTCCGATAAGCTAATTGGGAAATCTGCGACAGGTACACAGCGATCATGAAGCTATCCTGTGCACGTTAAGCAGACCACAGAGTCACTTTCATGGACATATATTCAAAAAAAAAAGAGCCTATAAGACAGAGACCCTACATATGCCGGTCTTCTGCAGAAACCTGGAGAATATGGATAACATGGAGGAGGGTGGTAATGCAGACGAATCAGCAAATCGGAAGATGGAACTGCTGTCAGCGGCATGCGGTGCCAGTATGCTCCGCCGGAACCAGTACAAGTTCCAAGGAACCAGTACTTTACTGGTGAAATGAGTGGAGCTAAAGAATTTATTGCAGTAGTAAGCGCGAGTGTTTCTTGGCACTTCGCGACACGGCTGATAGAGACCCCTGGGGAAAGGCCTATCAGACAATAGTAAAACGGGTGGATGCGGGAACACCGCGGCCCCCAATGGCCAGAGCATCTCTACTGGGCATTGTTGACGCACTTTTTCCCAGCGCCCTAGGATGCTCGCTAAATCCCAACCAGTTTTGTCCGAGCTTTTCCAGCGAAGAGATCGAAGAATGTACTACCGATGAACTGCTCAGCATAGTCAACAGCCTAACTCCGAATAAGGCACCAGGCCCTGACGGTATTCCCAACCGCATTATAAAGTTGGCAATAAATCTCCACCCAGAGGCTTTTGCCTTACTTTTTAATAAATGCCTTAAGGAAGCAACGTTCCCTTGTAGATGGAAGGAACAGCTACTGGTGTTCCTTCCGAAACCCGGTAAACCACCAGGAGAGCCCTCCTTATATAAACCGATCTGGCTGATAGATACTGCGGGGAAAGTGCTGGAGAAAATAATCGTGGCAAGGCTACAGAAAGCTATTGATCGTGGAGGTGGCCTCTCCTCTACGGCTTAAGAAAGGCGCGTTCTACGACTGAGGCAATATCCTGCGTAGTAGATACAGCAAGAGACGCCATTGCATTCCAGCGATGGAAAGGGGGAAACAAGAAATACTGCCTAGTCGTGACCCTTGACATTCGTAATGCTTTCAACACCGCGAAGTGGGACCGAGTTCTAAGCAGCCTATCCGATTTCGCAACGAAGGCATTGGAAGCCTTAAGCGGATGGCAAAACAGATGGGATGCTTCGGAGAAGGGGCGATGGACACACAGGCTTATACCGAATGTCGGAGAATGGTAGAGCACACGGAGGGGTAACCTTCCACCTCACACAACTATTAAGTGGACATGGATGCTTTAGGAGCTACCTAAAATATTTTGGCAAACACATATCTGCAGAGAACCTGGTCAAAGAAATGTTGACAAACGTCGAAGCCTGGGATGCAGTCTGCGGCTTTGCAGCAGCCTTAATGACTGAGCAGCGCCGTCTGGAGAGGATGAGGAATCAGCAATAAGACTCATTGGCCCTGACGAAGCAATAATCTCAAGCAGTCCCGCCAGGAATAAATGATATCTTTTTTGCATTTATTGTATTTTTTTGTTAAATTTGTTTTTGTTACCGAATAAAAAAAAAAAGTCGGATAAACGTAAAACTGCTTCCACAGGTATGTCGCATATCACTATATGCAAACCTTAGGAATTCTTCTAAATTTCTTTCTTGTCAGCAGAAATCGCAGCAGTTGCGATAGGAGTTGCTAAGTTGTGTCTACTGCCCAGGGAAAATCCTACAAACTTTAATAGTTGAATAGAAGAGCCAAAAAAAGACGCGATTTACATAATCTTATGTTCGCTGATGAAAATACATAAATTGCTGTACGCTGCTGAATGAAATTTTCCTGGAAGCAGCCAATTTATTGAACTTTGAGGGCCCTGCAGTGTAGTAGGCGGTGTTCATTTTCTTTGTGCCTACGTGTTTTTATATAATGCAAGGCATATATCTATATAGAAATTTAAAAAAAGAATTTTGGCAAAAACATGAATGAAATTGATCAAGAATGGCAAATTTTAAATTTTTCAGTCTTAAACTAAAAAACACGTGTATTGAAATTTCTCTGGTTAAGCTCTATGTTCTCTCTCTATTTGGGGTCCCTCTATGGTTCATTCCATATTTTGGATTTGTAACATTGTAAATATAACTTTGGCGTGACCTCTGTCATGTAAGTTTGACAGTGGGTACTGATATGTTAGTTTGGCACTGACTGCTGAGTCATGGAAGTTTGGCACTCGCTGCTTGGTCATGCAGGTGACAATAGTATTGGGTAACCTCTGACAGTGTCATAGAGCGAGAAGACATATGTGTCTGTCGTCGAGTGTGGTCTGGTGTGAAGGCAGGCGAGGCTGCGCAGTCAGTCTGGAATACAACGCCACGCAGTGCACACAGAACTCGCTTCGCTCGCTACTGATAATGTCGGTAAACGGAAACCAAGTGTACGGGGAGTTTCTAGCTGTCCCAACATATACGTAAATGGAAGCGCATCGGGTCACTAGTTAACTTTTGATTCTCTATTAAATTCCTAATTTTGTTTTATAAATTTATTTGCTTACCTACATTTCTAATAATTAACCTCTGAGTGAAAACCAAAACATCGAACTTAAAGAAAACTATGAAAATTATATAAGTGAACAAAAAAAAAAAGACGTTATGGAAAAGTTATATCAAAATAAATAATTTTATTAAATTACCAAGACATCGTTGGAAGGCCTTTCACCGCTGGACAAACACAAAAAATATATGAATACAAGCACGTGAGTTATAATTTTTACCAAACTTTAATAACTGCCCATGTTGTCATGATAATCATATGGATTTAGTAAAACGGTATCAATTTACATTTACTTCCATACATAAACCATTCGTGATCTGATTCAAATGATTATCTCCGTTTACTTCTATTATTTGGATTCTTTTATAGTTTAATACAGTTTATGCTCTTAAGCTAGTTCTTAAAATGAAACAATGCCAAGCAGATCATAAATTGTACCCACGACAGAAACAATATTACGCCTGGTAAGATCAATTACTATTGGTAAATAAAATCGAAATCATAAAATAATGATGTGATGTCTGCCAAAATTCACCATATTTACAATCGAATTTCATAAAGTTTAGCAATGGTGGACGATTATGATGTCCATTACGATGATATGCTGATGAATTAAATAAACTAACTTCCCCTGGTTTATCTTTTTTATACGCTAATACGCTTCAAGATAATGCTTTTTGTTTTCAAAATGAGTGCAAGTAGTGTGGGTGTACAAGAGCTTTCTATTCAGCTACCCGCGTGGCAGCTTATGGTTTTGAGATTAGTTGTAATTCCACTCCAAATGACAGGTTATGCTCGGTGTGACACTTGGCTGAGCTTTCGGTTTGATTAAGCTTGAGTGACTTTGTAAGAATAAGGTTTTAGTCAACTTGCTATAGGTTATGGATAGGGCTCACGAGCCCAATAATGACAAATATGATGGTCAAATCCAATCAATGTGGATAATCTAACGAAGATAGCTGATTGGCCGTTACGTTTTCTAATGTCCAACGTTTCCAGAGTCCAATGTTTCCAGGATCAACTTAAAATGACCTTGTGGGAGTATTATATATGTTTTATCCTGGAACATGGTAAATGTAGTATCCTGTCACTTTCGCCAATCTTTGGTCTGCGAAATTGCAGACCGCTCTGCTAAATCTGCGCAAAACAGATTATTGATTCCCAAAATGAAACCAATGTCTTCTCTAGTTCGAAGAAGTGAGTTTGATGAGTTTCTTATGCTGAGATAAAAGTTTAAACTATTATGAGCTTTTCCAACAACAGTATAAATGGTGTATAATTTAGAGTTTCCGTGCAAAACGAATAGGCGTGGAATAGCTACAATAGAGGCTTGAATGAAAACGGTATTCGTTTAAAAAATTGATAAAGCTAGTTACGAGCTAATTGTGAAAAGACAAGAACTTTTAGTGAAGCAAAGACTTCGTGTTACCTTTGCGAAACCCATATTCTAAAATTGTCAAAGAATTTTGGTTGCGTAAAGATCATTAAAAGCTTTTCATCATTTTTTAACAAACCTAAAAACTGCCATTTCCTTATTGACTGTAGTGAAAATGTGTGGCAGAAAAGTTAATTTTCTGAATCGAACAAAGTTAAATGCTTGGGAAGCCAATAATGTTCAACTCAAGGAATTAGCAGAATCACTGTTTTCAGTATATATGAAGAAGTTTGCTTTGTAGATGTAAAATCTAAAATGTCACTGGGTGAAGAATCTACTTTTTACAATCCCGTGCTGAAATGGGGAAGTAATAGACCTACAAAATGTTGAACCTGAGAAGTAATTATATTTTTAAAAGAGTTAGTAGAAGCTGACAATTTAGGATTACCGCTATAGTTGGATACTTCGGATTTACGATACTTTCGAAATAGATGAGAAATTGGAAGAGGGTACGCATGGGTTATTAAGTTAGAGACACTGAAGAGCGAACTTTCCTCAATCGAAGGAATACAGGTTCAATTAGAGGTTTTCGTCTATTAAATAAGTTGTTGTGGAAGAATAACAATAGCAATAGCTTGAAATTTTGAACTCAAATAATAGACTATCTACACATAGTCTAAAAAGAAGCTCACTGTAACATTTCTTACCATTTCAATTTGCTCTCGCGCTCTCGCCCACACATTGTTGTTGCATGTGCATTGTTTGTGGCTCTCCCGCTCTTCTTTAATTTCTTTTGTTCGTGCTCGCAACTTTGCACCGCGTACAAGTGACACGTGTAACTGTGTAATTTCTCTTAGATATTTTCAATCTTTCTCTGCAAGTTTGACCCAAGTGTCGAATTTGCTTTAAAACTGAGTGAGTTTTTTCTTTGGCTTTTTTCTGTGACATTTTATTTCTTGTTTCAATTAATATTTGCAATTAATTTAATAATGTCTGTCTGCTCTAATAAAAAGTGTTTAAACCCCCCCCGCCCCATAACGCATTTCTCGCATGTTGGCTGTGTGAAAATGTCATGCACGTTAAGTGTGCTGGCTACACAGCCAAGGTAAGAGATAGCTTGGAGCAAAAAGGGGGTCTCGAATGGGGATGTGACTCATGCCGAGAAGTTGAAATCGAGATGAGGGTATTTATGAGGCAGACCAGGGATAGGTTTAAAAAACTCTCATCTAGTTTTCGTAAACTCTACGACGAGTTTAATGCTGTGGAGACGGAATTTAGTAGCTATAAGCTGCTGAATGAGTCTCCAAAGCGAAAGAAAACTAGTGTGCGTAACTTGTCCCCGCATCTGCCGATACCTAACTTAGTCTCGGCCGCGATGTCACATTCACCATCTCAAGACACAAATCCGCCGCAGCTAATATCGTTTACAACCCCCATCCCGCATGGTGGCCGTAAGGATGAGGCGATTTCCGTTTCTCCAGGAAATGGTCTCTCCTTGCAGACGAATGTAGCTGTAGTTTCCGAAAAGTCTGGGCAATCATCAAGTATTGTTATTGCCGATAGTCGTCCAGTTAGAGGCACACTTACGGACAGTCAAGGCGACTCAATTGCGACAACTTGAGACGCCATTGATTTAAGGCCTGGCTCCCGTAGGCCTCTGACTGGAGTTCCACCAAAGAAACATATCTTTGTTTCTAGACTTGATTCCGAACATTCGTCGGATGATGTCTTAGCATATATTAAGACAAAAGTTCAAGTCTCCAAAATAGTGGTGGAAAAATTCAAGTTCAATTATTCAAGGGAGATATCTTCCTTTAACATAGGTGTCCCGGTCGAACTGTTTGACTGTATTTGTAGTAACAGTTTTTGGCCGGATCACATCTTAGTAAAAGAATACACGGCCAAAAAGAAAACTCACAGGTCGGTTAAACTTTCTATCCCTCCCAATTCCTTGCCTTCTAGAACGCCAGCATCTGCTGGTGTCCAAAAAAACTAGTTTCGTCCCTTTCTCTGGCCTATCAGAATGTAAGAGGACTTAAATCTAAGCTTCCTAGACTATATGTAGATAGTTAAGCATTTGACTTTAAAATTTTAGTGTTTACAGGCTTAAACCTGATATTAACGATGCATCCGTTCTTTCTTCAAAATTTTCAATTTATAGGTGTGATCGGACTTCTCGTGCAGGCGGAGGAGTTTTGATTGCGGTGGACTCTGCCTTATATTCTGACCAGATTCATCTACCTGATAATCAGGAAATTGAGTTTGTCAGTGTCAAGGTTGGACTTAAATCCTTCTCGGTCTACATCACTTGTTCTTATATCCCGCCACAATCCGACATGACGGTATATATTAAACATTTAGAATATATTCAACATGTTTCATCATTGCTTTCTAATAGTGACATATTAATTGTCTTTGGTGATTTTAATCTACCTGAAATAGCATGGTCCCCTTCTGACGAGTCTGGCCTGCTGCTCCCTTGTACTTCACATTTATTTATTGATGGCCTGTTCGAGTTATCATTAACTCAAATAAATCCAGTGCGTAATAAAAATTCAAGATCTTTGGATCTGATATTCGTGTTGGATTCTACCAACTACGCAGTCGCTAGAATTGACCCTCTTGTCTTTCCAGAAGACAACTTTCATCCCACTTTGGAATTAACTGTTGATCTGCCGTTTCGTGCACCAATTGTTAGTGCCTGCCCTGTGCCCAAATCCCGTAACTTTCGTAAAACTAACTTTGTCAAACTAAATAGTCTCATTCTTTCAATAGATTGGTCCTCCTTGTACAGATGTTCAGACATGAATCAAGCTATTTCTTTGTTTTATAATACTCTCGATTCTCTTTTTGAAGTTTGTGTCCCATTAAGGACTCCGGTGTTGTCCCACAGACCTCCCTGGTTTTCTCGTGAGTTATCCAACTTGAAGAATGTGAAATCGAGATATTATAGAAAGTATAAGAAATCGGGTCGTTCTTCAGACTTTACTCTATACGCAGTTGCACGTTCTAACTTTATGATGCTTAATGCAGAATGCTATAAAAATTACCTTCAGCGTTGTAAATTAGAGTTTTCCCGCGACCCGAAGCGGTTTCATAATTTTGTCAATACTAAACGTAAGACATCTATCCACCCATCTTGTTTATCTTTTGAAAATAACACAGCCGACTCTGATCAAGCAATTGCTGATCTGTTTGCTGATTTTTTCACATCTACTTACTCCTCAGTAGAATATCGAACAAATCTTCCGTATCATTATCAGTTAAGAAAATGTAATTGTATCTGTATTCCTTCGATCGACGAAAGCTCGCTCCATAGCGTGCTTAATTCAGTAAAACCTGTGTATTCTCCTGGTCCTGATGGTATACCTGGATGTGTAATAAGGTTTTGCGCCGCGGCATTATGTAAGCCAATTCAAAAACTTTTTCTTTTGTCCATTAAATCTTCAACTTTTCCATCCATTTGGAAGGAATCCTATATAATTCCTCTCCATAAAACTGGTAGGAAATCCGATGCATCTAACTATAGGGGTATTTCTAAATTGTCCGCTATTCCTAAAGCTTTTGAAAAGTTAATTACTTCTCAACTGCAACGTTTTTGTAGTTCTATAATTTCACCATCGCAGCATGGATTTGTGAAACGTAGATCTACAACCACTAACCTTTTAGAATTTACATCATTGACGATCGAAGGATTTCGGAATGCAAGGCAAACTGATGTCATATATACTGATTTCAGCAAGGCTTTTGATTCTGTTAATCATACGCTACTTCTCCTTAAATTAAATAACATTGGCTTCCCTAGCCCTTTAGTTTCCTGGATTCGGGAATATCTGACAGGCAGAACACAGAAGGTTCTTTTCAAATCTTTATATTCTAGGTCCATAAATGTGACTTCGGGAGTGCCCCAGGGCAGTCATCTGGGACCATTGCTTTTTACTCTTTTTATCAATGATCTTCCGTCTGTTATAAATCATTCTCATGTTTTTATGTACGCAGATGATGTTAAGCTTTGTCTTAGTTACAAAGATATTATCTCTCCCTGTCGGTTACAATCTGATCTTCAAAATTTTCAGTCGTGGTGTCAAAATAATTTGTTAAGTTTAAATCCAACCAAATGCAAGGTCATGACTTTTCACAGAAATACTCCGCGGTTGGTAACTTATTTGCTTAATGACATCCCACTAAAACGTTTTCATGAGATGAACGATTTGGGCGTCCTTATGGACTATAAATTAACCTTTAAATCTCATATCTCCACTACTGTAGGTAAAGCTATGGGTGTTCTTGGGTTTGTTAAACGATGGTCAAAGGAGTTTGATGACCCTTATTCAACCAAAATTCTTTTTACCTCATTGGTTCGTCCTATTTTAGAATATGGATCTTGCATATGGTCTCCTCAATATGACTCACACAAATCAAGAATAGAATCTGTCCAAAAACAGTTCCTACTCTTTGCTCTTCGTGGTCTGAACTGGGATCGCAATATCAATCTGCCATCGTACTCTAGTAGACTTCTTCTTGTTAACCTACCATCTCTTACTAATCGTAGAATAATGCTTAGTGTGATTTTTATGCACAAGCTCCTTAACGGTGATATAGACTCTCCTAAGCTATTGGGCCAAGTAAATCTATCGGTTCCTTGTAGGCCTACTAGAAAATTTATACCTCTATCTCTTCCCCGCTGTACTACTAACTATGCTCTGCATGAACCTTTCCGAGTACTTTGTTCTGATTACAATCGACTTTACTGTGTAATCAGTTCGGAGCTCTCTCTTCCTACATTAAAAACATCTATCCTTTTACATTTAGCTCGTAACTAGTTATAGTTTTCGTTTCTTGTCTGTTTTGTGGAATGTCCCCGCGACTCGAGCCGTGCGTCATGCGGCTAGCGCCCCTCGGTCGGTTGGGCGGGAGGTTGTGGGCACTTAGTGCACCCGATGGGATTCGCGCGAAAAAAAAAAAAAAAAAAAAAATAAGAATGCAATATCTTTAATATTGCTCTAGTCATACGTTTTTTCCAAATTGCGGGGGCGAAAGTTGGAGCGGGAAGAATTTGACACAAACTTGACCTGTGTAGACAATAGACGGATGTTGACACCGAATTTCGTTGCTCTATCTCTTATAGTCTCTCAGATCTAGTTGTTCATACGGATGGACGGACATGTCTCAATCGACTCAATGGACTATTAAATGGGGTCGGAAAATTCTCCTTCTGCCTGTTACATACATTTTAGCGACTTTAATATACCCTTCCACTCTATGGGTACAGGGTATAAAAAGGCACAACATCGAGATTTTATAGAGCATTTAATGATTTTGTTGCTATAAAATCGTTTCGATTTGCCTATTGTGATCTATGGATAATACAATAATTACATAGAAGCTTTAAGTATTCACATGATACCGCGAACTTGCATTGTGAAATTGAAATTTCTGGCAAACTTTTCCTAGCCGTGGACAGGCTACATCGGTACATCAATCCTCCATCTACCACTGCGCAAAGATAACTGACCATAATCATGAATTTGTATGACAATAAAGGAGTATTGTTTTTACGTTCTGGCCATCATCGTTTTTGAAAAGTACGGGCCCACAAGCCCATAAACTGCACCAAATAGTCAGTTTTTCGGGATGTAACGGTGTTTCGACATACACTTGGGGATTAACTTCAATCCAAATGCGGCAGTTTTATTTGTTCTATGTAGTATATATGGCTTGCCTTTGCGATATGCAATTCCAGAGCCCGTTGGAGTCTTGATGCTGTTCAACCACTTTAGCGCTATAAAATCTATGATGAGTTTGGTTAACATCTTCGGTTGCTTTGGATATTATCTTTGTTTTATGATATTTTAGCAAGTTCGGTCAATTCTTTTTGCATGAATCCGTTGATCGCTTATTCCGGTTAATGTGTTACTATCAGAATGTTAGAGATCCGGCCCCGTTCGGGTTGCCAATTTTCCAGCAGAATCTGACTAATCTGCTTGTAGATACCGAGTCTACCGTGGCCCGCATTTGGGTGCCTCTTCGTTTGACCTCCGTCGATAATTGCCTCTTCTTTTCCCATAGTTTGCAAATTAAGGAATATCTAACAGGCAGGTGACAGAAGGTGACTAATCTGCTTGTAGATACCGAGTCTACCGTGGCCCGCATTTGGGTGCCTCTTCGTTTGACCTCCGTCGATAATTGCCTCTTCTTTTCCCATAGTTTGCAAATTAAGGAATATCTAACAGGCAGGTGACAGAAGGTTCTTCAAGTCTTTATATTCTAGGTCCATAAATGTGACTTTAGGGGTGCCCCAGGGTAGTCATTGGTTTCTCTAGAAGTTGACGCGTACTATGCGCAGTACGTTCAAGTGGCTCGACACCAGAACGATGGCTGTTACGCGCGAACTCTAGCAGACAGCATACAAAAACGAAGTCGAGCGACAATTAAAACAATACTTAAAGTTAACACTAACTAATTAAAACTAACTACGAGCTAGATAGCTAAGAATAGAAGATTTTAACATAGGAATGGAGGACTCTGAACCGTTTACGGGATAAAGGTGATTGTAATCGGAACAAATAACGCGGAAAGATTAATACAAAGTGTAGTTTAAAGTGCAACGTGTTATGTAATTTCTAGTTAGCTTACAAGGTACAGATAGATTGACCTGTTTTAGTAAATTAGGAGAGTCTATTTGAGCATTCAAAAGCTTGTGTATAAATAAAGTAAAAAGCATTATTCTACGGTTAAGTAACGAAGGAAGATTGATTTGGAGACATTGACAGTGACATTCCAATCCCATTTCAAACCGGTAAAGAAAAAAAAATCAAAAATTGCTTTTGAACGGCTTCAATTATAATTTGGTGTGATTCATACTGAGAGTAAAAAACGCATATTCCGTAGTCCAGAATAGGACGGACCAGTTAAATAAAAAGGGTTTTGTTTGTGTAAGGATCGTCGAATTCCTTCGACCATCGCTTGACGAAACCAAGAACAGTCATGGCTTTGCGGACTTAGGTGGAAATATGACGAGTGAAACTTAATTTGTGGTCCATGAGTACACCAAAATCACTCATCTCATTTAAACGTTCAAGTGGAGTGTTATTAAGGTAATAAGCTACTAGTTGAAAGGAAGATCTAAAAAACGACATGATATTGCTCTTGAAATATTGAGGTTTAATAAGTTTATTTCATACCAAGTCTAGAGGTTATTAAGATCAGGTTGAAGCAGACAGGGGGAACCTGAATCTTTGAAACTAAACATAAGTTTAACATCGTCAGCACACGAGAGTGCATTATGACTGAAGGAAGATCACTAATAAAGAGGGTAAAAAGCTAAAACTAAAACGTTTGAATGATATGAACGACTTGGGCGTCTTTATGGACTGTAAATTAACCTTTAATTCTCATATTTCCACTACCGTTGGTAAAGCTATGGGTGTTCTTGGGTTTGTTAAACGATGGTAATAGGAGTTTAATGACCCTTATACAACAAAAAATCTTTTTATTTCATTGGTTCGTCCTATCTTGCATATGGTCTCCTCAATATGAGTCACACAAATCAAGAATAGAATCTGTCCAAAAACAGTTTCTACTCTTCTTCTCGTGGTCTGAAATGGGATCGGAATATCAATCTGCCATAGTACCCTAATAGACTTCTTCTTGTTAACCTACTATCTCTTACTAATAATGCTATCTATCTCATTTTCGTTTTACTACCAACTATGCGCTGCATGAACCTTTCCTAGTCCGTTTAGTTTACCGTGTAATTAGTTCAGAGCTCTCTCTTCCGACATTAAAAACCTTTATCCTTTTACATTTAGCTCGTAAGTAGTTATAGTTTTCGCTGCTTTTCTGTTTTGCGGAATGTCCCCGCGAGTCAAGCCGTGTGTCATGCGACTTGCGTCCCTCGTTCGGTTGGCCGTAAGGTTGTGGGCACTTAGTGCACCTCTTGAGAATCGCGCCGAAATAAAAAAAAGTCGAGGAGCTGCTGGTCATCCCATGCTGCCCCATCTGGGTGGAGTTACAATTGAATTTCTCATTTTTGCAATGTCAACCATGGGAATAACTCATAGTCTCCTATTAAAATTCGCCTGAAGCAATTATATTCCCCTATCAAGGAACTGCCTCTTCGCATATATTTGCTTGATATCTTTCAGCTATTTATATACGTGGTATACAGATTGAAAAAGTTTACTGATATAGTATAAAAGTTGATATTCCTAAGAGTTGTATAAGCTTGTCAATTAATCAATTGCCAACTTATCAATAATCATTAAACTCTTTACATTTGGGGCCTCATTCTATCGGGTTATACAAAAATTGAAAGGTGTGGAACATTGGTCCGTAACGTTAGCTTTACTTGAAATAAGAGTTAAGAAATGGTAAATGCAAGATGCACGCCAGCTAAGACCAGGATGAAAAATCTTACTGACGCCGAAATAACGCCAAGATAATGAAATAGATATACGAGATATA
>JBAMCD010000097.1:0-205681 GCA_037075365.1 Drosophila emarginata | reverse complement strand
CACACATTGATTTTGCTGTACCTTGTCGCAATTAATAAGCTCATGAGTTTTTTGAAATCCGATTGTCGTTTACTACTTTTAGAAAACCAATTGAAACTTTCATACACTATGTATTCTTTAGGAAGTTCTACAGGCAGCATTAACTGCTGATTGCAAGGAATGGCAGACGCACTTTATAAAAATCAAAGAGGGAACTATTTTTATTATGCTTGCATTGTCTGTTCTGATTCCAACTAACTTGCAAATGTCTAGTTCCATTAGTTTTAGCTTCAAGCAGAGATGGTCAGCTATAGTTTTAAAATCTCCGGCTTTACGTGGAACTCGCGACTAAAATGTTGATGTTGGAACTAAAATAGTTAACAACAACACCTGAAAATAAAGCTTATACACTTTTGGTTCAATTTATTAAAATTTACCCAGAGTTTTGCAGACACTGACATCAGTGCTGTCAACCAGCAATAACCAATATCAATTTTCAAATCTTCTAAGAAGCATGGCCACATAAAATTTTTTATTATATAGATGCACTTTGTTCTGTGAACCTTTAGACTACCTCCGTTTGTGAATTTATTTGCACATATGTATGTATGTATGTAATTCATGGTCGATAGGATTACAGTTTCACAGGTTTTGAATGTGCTTGTAAATCACAGAGTTGAGCAACAATGCTAGATTTGCAGTATTCGCAATAGCATTTATTTTCGTCATTTCGTCGTGCATCTCGCGGTTTTGGTTTATATTGAATTTTCGCCAATTTGAGTTTTCTACGTACGCTTTATAAAAACACAATTAGTGGGGAAATACTCTGCTAGTGATGGAAAAGTGTGCGATGCTTCTTCGATTACATTTATTGCCGCAAAATCGATTAAAAGTGATGGCATATAGTAATATTTCGGATTCTTGCCAGAAATTTGTGAAACGGTACAATAAAGCCATTTCAACAATCAGTTCTGGTCTCCGAACTAGAATCAAGAAGAGCTCTAGCGTTTTGGAAACAGCCGCTATTGTCTTGAATTAAAACTACTGCTGTAGGAATGAGTAAATTCCGAAAACGACGAGTAAGCATAGATGTTCGATATGTTTTGTCTTCGTGAATAATTCCCAGTTCTGACCTTGACTTGAGCATTGGATGAGTTGTATGAATGTGATGACTGTAAGAATTCTTTGTTCCAATCTCCCCATTAGAGTGAGTGGTCGATTCATACTTATGCATATCTTTATATTGTAGGCCATTACACCTGCAGCATCTGGATTTCGTAGGACATTTGGATGCGGTATGCCTTTTAAAATATATTTGCAAAGTCCCAATTCTCCCGTTTTCTTTTTGTCCAAAACTATCGTTGATGCTATCTGAGCTGGTCTTAAAGTTCCTTTTTTTTTAAATTATCAAGAGTTTTAGGCACTTCTCCTTTTCCAAGTACGAAAGTCTTCTGGCGAACAACTAAATGGTTTTGCTTTTCAATTTTGACTTTCATTTCATATTTGACTTCACGCCTGCTCGGCCTCTTGTCATCTAAATAATATCTCTCCAAATGTTTCACAAATTTACATAAAGTCGAACTTAATTACTAATTCTTCTCTTTCTAATTTTGTGTCTTAACTCGGTTTTCTTGCATTTGCATTTTGGTTGTGATCTTTTCATTTTGGCTAATTTTTTCTCATTTTCTGAAAGATTTATTTTCTCAAACGCCATCATTTTTAAAGAGACCGTGTTAATTTTTTTAGCTGCTACACCACCAGGATCCAAGAATTCATTTCGGCTTTCTGCATTTCGAATTGCAATCAGTGTTGCCAACCATTTAAGGCCTTAAAATGCGATATTAAGATTTCGAAAAAGCGGATTATGTTTTTAGGTTTATTATTGTTATTCTAATAATTAAAGACAATTGTCAAGTTTAGTATAGCCATCATCTGCATCTAAGATGTACGGTTTGTTCATACCAATTAGGCTAACGAATTTATAGGGCACTTCAAAATTATGACAACATTTTTTAGGCTTTCGCAATAACTTTAAGTAAAAATATCAGATTAAAAGAAATAAAACTACCTTATGCGCAAAATGGAATTTAATGTTTCAATATACATTTTGTTTCTTAATTTTGATTTTATAATGTTCATCTGGCTGAAAAAATGGCAGGGATAAAAGACATAGGACAAATGATGCCAGTTCCGAAACTCTTTAAAGTGTTTACTTTTGCCCAAAAGGATACAGTGCTCTCGTTATTTCGCCACTTCACAATAAGTATGTTGTCGAATTATCACAAGATTCCTTCAATTTGAGCACTTGTGAATTTAAAATGCTCTAAAATATTTAAATAGAAAATCACTTACCTGTGCTTAACTTCATTTATGAATCCTATAATAAACTCTGTGCGTCGACAACATTTGAAGAAATACCATTTATGTATCAAAGCTTCAAAAGCATACCCTAAGTATATTTCACGTTTAACGTGATCTTGAAACTCGTTTATTAACTTGGTTGTTAATTGCCTTTAAACACGTTAAATATGAGAGATTTTCATCATGGCTAAACAGTTTATATGCTTGCGTTATAACATATTTCCTGAGTTGCGGCAATGCTAAGATGAAGTTTAAGTTCAATCCATTGGTCCACTATTTTACTCAGAGCTCAATGAAAGCCCTCTGGTTTCTTGGTATTTTAAGAGGAACCTTAAAGAGGTAAAAATTGTTAAAAAATAAATATGAAGGCAAAATACGATGTGAAGATAAGACTACATACACATACGAAGATGGGCAACACATGAAACTATTAACACACATTGATTTTGCTGTACCTTGTCGCAATTAATAAGCTCATGAGTTTTTTGAAATCCGATTGTCGTTTACTACTTTTAGAAAACCAATTGAAACTTTCATACACTATGTATTCTTTAGGAAGTTCTACAGGCAGCATTAACTGCTGATTGCAAGGAATGGCAGACGCACTTTATAAAAATCAAAGAGGGAACTATTTTTATTATGCTTGCATTGTCTGTTCTGATTCCAACTAACTTGCAAATGTCTAGTTCCATTAGTTTTAGCTTCAAGCAGAGATGGTCAGCTATAGTTTTAAAATCTCCGGCTTTACGTGGAACTCGCGACTAAAATGTTGATGTTGGAACTAAAATAGTTAACAACAACACCTGAAAATAAAGCTTATACACTTTTGGTTCAATTTATTAAAATTTACCCAGAGTTTTGCAGACACTGACATCAGTGCTGTCAACCAGCAATAACCAATATCAATTTTCAAATCTTCTAAGAAGCATGGCCACATAAAATTTTTTATTATATAGATGCACTTTGTTCTGTGAACCTTTAGACTACCTCCGTTTGTGAATTTATTTGCACATATGTATGTATGTATGTAATTCATGGTCGATAGGATTACAGTTTCACAGGTTTTGAATGTGCTTGTAAATCACAGAGTTGAGCAACAATGCTAGATTTGCAGTATTCGCAATAGCATTTATTTTCGTCATTTCGTCGTGCATCTCGCGGTTTTGGTTTATATTGAATTTTCGCCAATTTGAGTTTTCTACGTACGCTTTATAAAAACACAATTAGTGGGGAAATACTCTGCTAGTGATGGAAAAGTGTGCGATGCTTCTTCGATTACATTTATTGCCGCAAAATCGATTAAAAGTGATGGCATATAGTAATATTTCGGATTCTTGCCAGAAATTTGTGAAACGGTACAATAAAGCCATTTCAACAATCAGTTCTGGTCTCCGAACTAGAATCAAGAAGAGCTCTAGCGTTTTGGAAACAGCCGCTATTGTCTTGAATTAAAACTACTGCTGTAGGAATGAGTAAATTCCGAAAACGACGAGTAAGCATAGATGTTCGATATGTTTTGTCTTCGTGAATAATTCCCAGTTCTGACCTTGACTTGAGCATTGGATGAGTTGTATGAATGTGATGACTGTAAGAATTCTTTGTTCCAATCTCCCCATTAGAGTGAGTGGTCGATTCATACTTATGCATATCTTTATATTGTAGGCCATTACACCTGCAGCATCTGGATTTCGTAGGACATTTGGATGCGGTATGCCTTTTAAAATATATTTGCAAAGTCCCAATTCTCCCGTTTTCTTTTTGTCCAAAACTATCGTTGATGCTATCTGAGCTGGTCTTAAAGTTCCTTTTTTTTTAAATTATCAAGAGTTTTAGGCACTTCTCCTTTTCCAAGTACGAAAGTCTTCTGGCGAACAACTAAATGGTTTTGCTTTTCAATTTTGACTTTCATTTCATATTTGACTTCACGCCTGCTCGGCCTCTTGTCATCTAAATAATATCTCTCCAAATGTTTCACAAATTTACATAAAGTCGAACTTAATTACTAATTCTTCTCTTTCTAATTTTGTGTCTTAACTCGGTTTTCTTGCATTTGCATTTTGGTTGTGATCTTTTCATTTTGGCTAATTTTTTCTCATTTTCTGAAAGATTTATTTTCTCAAACGCCATCATTTTTAAAGAGACCGTGTTAATTTTTTTAGCTGCTACACCTGCATTTCGAATTGCAATCAGTGTTGCCAACCATTTAAGGCCTTAAAATGCGATATTAAGATTTCGAAAAAGCGGATTATGTTTTTAGGTTTATTATTGTTATTCTAATAATTAAAGACAATTGTCAAGTTTAGTATAGCCATCATCTGCATCTAAGATGTACGGTTTGTTCATACCAATTAGGCTAACGAATTTATAGGGCACTTCAAAATTATGACAACATTTTTTAGGCTTTCGCAATAACTTTAAGTAAAAATATCAGATTAAAAGAAATAAAACTACCTTATGCGCAAAATGGAATTTAATGTTTCAATATACATTTTGTTTCTTAATTTTGATTTTATAATGTTCATCTGGCTGAAAAAATGGCAGGGATAAAAGACATAGGACAAATGATGCCAGTTCCGAAACTCTTTAAAGTGTTTACTTTTGCCCAAAAGGATACAGTGCTCTCGTTATTTCGCCACTTCACAATAAGTATGTTGTCGAATTATCACAAGATTCCTTCAATTTGAGCACTTGTGAATTTAAAATGCTCTAAAATATTTAAATAGAAAATCACTTACCTGTGCTTAACTTCATTTATGAATCCTATAATAAACTCTGTGCGTCGAAATCGAATTTCGTTTTCAACATTTGAAGAAATACTATTTATGTATCAAAGCTTCAAAAGCATACCCTAAGTATATTTCACGTTTAACGTGATCTTGAAACTCGTTTATTAACTTGGTTGTTAATTGCCTTTAAACACGTTAAATATGAGAGATTTTCATCATGGCTAAACAGTTTATATGCTTGCGTTATAACATATTTCCTGAGTTGCGGCAATGCTAAGATGAAGTTTAAGTTCAATCCATTGGTCCACTATTTTACTCAGAGCTCAATGAAAGCCCTCTGGTTTCTTGGTATTTTAAGAGGAACCTTAAAGAGGTAAAAATTGTTAAAAAATAAATATGAAGGCAAAATACGATGTGAAGATAAGACTACATACACATACGAAGATGGGCAACACATGAAACTATTAACACACATTGATTTTGCTGTACCTTGTCGCAATTAATAAGCTCATGAGTTTTTTGAAATCCGATTGTCGTTTACTACTTTTAGAAAACCAATTGAAACTTTCATACACTATGTATTCTTTAGGAAGTTCTACAGGCAGCATTAACTGCTGATTGCAAGGAATGGCAGACGCACTTTATAAAAATCAAAGAGGGAACTATTTTTATTATGCTTGCATTGTCTGTTCTGATTCCAACTAACTTGCAAATGTCTAGTTCCATTAGTTTTAGCTTCAAGCAGAGATGGTCAGCTATAGTTTTAAAATCTCCGGCTTTACGTGGAACTCGCGACTAAAATGTTGATGTTGGAACTAAAATAGTTAACAACAACACCTGAAAATAAAGCTTATACACTTTTGGTTCAATTTATTAAAATTTACCCAGAGTTTTGCAGACACTGACATCAGTGCTGTCAACCAGCAATAACCAATATCAATTTTCAAATCTTCTAAGAAGCATGGCCACATAAAATTTTTTATTATATAGATGCACTTTGTTCTGTGAACCTTTAGACTACCTCCGTTTGTGAATTTATTTGCACATATGTATGTATGTATGTAATTCATGGTCGATAGGATTACAGTTTCACAGGTTTTGAATGTGCTTGTAAATCACAGAGTTGAGCAACAATGCTAGATTTGCAGTATTCGCAATAGCATTTATTTTCGTCATTTCGTCGTGCATCTCGCGGTTTTGGTTTATATTGAATTTTCGCCAATTTGAGTTTTCTACGTACGCTTTATAAAAACACAATTAGTGGGGAAATACTCTGCTAGTGATGGAAAAGTGTGCGATGCTTCTTCGATTACATTTATTGCCGCAAAATCGATTAAAAGTGATGGCATATAGTAATATTTCGGATTCTTGCCAGAAATTTGTGAAACGGTACAATAAAGCCATTTCAACAATCAGTTCTGGTCTCCGAACTAGAATCAAGAAGAGCTCTAGCGTTTTGGAAACAGCCGCTATTGTCTTGAATTAAAACTACTGCTGTAGGAATGAGTAAATTCCGAAAACGACGAGTAAGCATAGATGTTCGATATGTTTTGTCTTCGTGAATAATTCCCAGTTCTGACCTTGACTTGAGCATTGGATGAGTTGTATGAATGTGATGACTGTAAGAATTCTTTGTTCCAATCTCCCCATTAGAGTGAGTGGTCGATTCATACTTATGCATATCTTTATATTGTAGGCCATTACACCTGCAGCATCTGGATTTCGTAGGACATTTGGATGCGGTATGCCTTTTAAAATATATTTGCAAAGTCCCAATTCTCCCGTTTTCTTTTTGTCCAAAACTATCGTTGATGCTATCTGAGCTGGTCTTAAAGTTCCTTTTTTTTTAAATTATCAAGAGTTTTAGGCACTTCTCCTTTTCCAAGTACGAAAGTCTTCTGGCGAACAACTAAATGGTTTTGCTTTTCAATTTTGACTTTCATTTCATATTTGACTTCACGCCTGCTCGGCCTCTTGTCATCTAAATAATATCTCTCCAAATGTTTCACAAATTTACATAAAGTCGAACTTAATTACTAATTCTTCTCTTTCTAATTTTGTGTCTTAACTCGGTTTTCTTGCATTTGCATTTTGGTTGTGATCTTTTCATTTTGGCTAATTTTTTCTCATTTTCTGAAAGATTTATTTTCTCAAACGCCATCATTTTTAAAGAGACCGTGTTAATTTTTTTAGCTGCTACACCACCAGGATCCAAGAATTCATTTCGGCTTTCTGCATTTCGAATTGCAATCAGTGTTGCCAACCATTTAAGGCCTTAAAATGCGATATTAAGATTTCGAAAAAGCGGATTATGTTTTTAGGTTTATTATTGTGATTCTAATAATTAAAGACAATTGTCAAGTTTAGTATAGCCATCATCTGCATCTAAGATGTACGGTTTGTTCATACCAATTAGGCTAACGAATTTATAGGGCACTTCAAAATTATGACAACATTTTTTAGGCTTTCGCAATAACTTTAAGTAAAAATATCAGATTAAAAGAAATAAAACTACCTTATGCGCAAAATGGAATTTAATGTTTCAATATACATTTTGTTTCTTAATTTTGATTTTATAATGTTCATCTGGCTGAAAAAATGGCAGGGATAAAAGACATAGGACAAATGATGCCAGTTCCGAAACTCTTTAAAGTGTTTACTTTTGCCCAAAAGGATACAGTGCTCTCGTTATTTCGCCACTTCACAATAAGTATGTTGTCGAATTATCACAAGATTCCTTCAATTTGAGCACTTGTGAATTTAAAATGCTCTAAAATATTTAAATAGAAAATCACTTACCTGTGCTTAACTTCATTTATGAATCCTATAATAAACTCTGTGCGTCGAAATCGAATTTCGTTTTCAACATTTGAAGAAATACTATTTATGTATCAAAGCTTCAAAAGCATACCCTAAGTATATTTCACGTTTAACGTGATCTTGAAACTCGTTTATTAACTTGGTTGTTAATTGCCTTTAAACACGTTAAATATGAGAGATTTTCATCATGGCTAAACAGTTTATATGCTTGCGTTATAACATATTTCCTGAGTTGCGGCAATGCTAAGATGAAGTTTAAGTTCAATCCATTGGTCCACTATTTTACTCAGAGCTCAATGAAAGCCCTCTGGTTTCTTGGTATTTTAAGAGGAACCTTAAAGAGGTAAAAATTGTTAAAAAATAAATATGAAGGCAAAATACGATGTGAAGATAAGACTACATACACATACGAAGATGGGCAACACATGAAACTATTAACACACATTGATTTTGCTGTACCTTGTCGCAATTAATAAGCTCATGAGTTTTTTGAAATCCGATTGTCGTTTACTACTTTTAGAAAACCAATTGAAACTTTCATACACTATGTATTCTTTAGGAAGTTCTACAGGCAGCATTAACTGCTGATTGCAAGGAATGGCAGACGCACTTTATAAAAATCAAAGAGGGAACTATTTTTATTATGCTTGCATTGTCTGTTCTGATTCCAACTAACTTGCAAATGTCTAGTTCCATTAGTTTTAGCTTCAAGCAGAGATGGTCAGCTATAGTTTTAAAATCTCCGGCTTTACGTGGAACTCGCGACTAAAATGTTGATGTTGGAACTAAAATAGTTAACAACAACACCTGAAAATAAAGCTTATACACTTTTGGTTCAATTTATTAAAATTTACCCAGAGTTTTGCAGACACTGACATCAGTGCTGTCAACCAGCAATAACCAATATCAATTTTCAAATCTTCTAAGAAGCATGGCCACATAAAATTTTTTATTATATAGATGCACTTTGTTCTGTGAACCTTTAGACTACCTCCGTTTGTGAATTTATTTGCACATATGTATGTATGTATATTCATGGTCGATAGGATTACAGTTTCACAGGTTTTGAATGTGCTTGTAAATCACAGAGTTGAGCAACAATGCTAGATTTGCAGTATTCGCAATAGCATTTATTTTCGTCATTTCGTCGTGCATCTCGCGGTTTTGGTTTATATTGAATTTTCGCCAATTTGAGTTTTCTACGTACGCTTTATAAAAACACAATTAGTGGGGAAATACTCTGCTAGTGATGGAAAAGTGTGCGATGCTTCTTCGATTACATTTATTGCCGCAAAATCGATTAAAAGTGATGGCATATAGTAATATTTCGGATTCTTGCCAGAAATTTGTGAAACGGTACAATAAAGCCATTTCAACAATCAGTTCTGGTCTCCGAACTAGAATCAAGAAGAGCTCTAGCGTTTTGGAAACAGCCGCTATTGTCTTGAATTAAAACTACTGCTGTAGGAATGAGTAAATTCCGAAAACGACGAGTAAGCATAGATGTTCGATATGTTTTGTCTTCGTGAATAATTCCCAGTTCTGACCTTGACTTGAGCATTGGATGAGTTGTATGAATGTGATGACTGTAAGAATTCTTTGTTCCAATCTCCCCATTAGAGTGAGTGGTCGATTCATACTTATGCATATCTTTATATTGTAGGCCATTACACCTGCAGCATCTGGATTTCGTAGGACATTTGGATGCGGTATGCCTTTTAAAATATATTTGCAAAGTCCCAATTCTCCCGTTTTCTTTTTGTCCAAAACTATCGTTGATGCTATCTGAGCTGGTCTTAAAGTTCCTTTTTTTTTAAATTATCAAGAGTTTTAGGCACTTCTCCTTTTCCAAGTACGAAAGTCTTCTGGCGAACAACTAAATGGTTTTGCTTTTCAATTTTGACTTTCATTTCATATTTGACTTCACGCCTGCTCGGCCTCTTGTCATCTAAATAATATCTCTCCAAATGTTTCACAAATTTACATAAAGTCGAACTTAATTACTAATTCTTCTCTTTCTAATTTTGTGTCTTAACTCGGTTTTCTTGCATTTGCATTTTGGTTGTGATCTTTTCATTTTGGCTAATTTTTTCTCATTTTCTGAAAGATTTATTTTCTCAAACGCCATCATTTTTAAAGAGACCGTGTTAATTTTTTTAGCTGCTACACCACCAGGATCCAAGAATTCATTTCGGCTTTCTGCATTTCGAATTGCAATCAGTGTTGCCAACCATTTAAGGCCTTAAAATGCGATATTAAGATTTCGAAAAAGCGGATTATGTTTTTAGGTTTATTATTGTGATTCTAATAATTAAAGACAATTGTCAAGTTTAGTATAGCCATCATCTGCATCTAAGATGTACGGTTTGTTCATACCAATTAGGCTAACGAATTTATAGGGCACTTCAAAATTATGACAACATTTTTTAGGCTTTCGCAATAACTTTAAGTAAAAATATCAGATTAAAAGAAATAAAACTACCTTATGCGCAAAATGGAATTTAATGTTTCAATATACATTTTGTTTCTTAATTTTGATTTTATAATGTTCATCTGGCTGAAAAAATGGCAGGGATAAAAGACATAGGACAAATGATGCCAGTTCCGAAACTCTTTAAAGTGTTTACTTTTGCCCAAAAGGATACAGTGCTCTCGTTATTTCGCCACTTCACAATAAGTATGTTGTCGAATTATCACAAGATTCCTTCAATTTGAGCACTTGTGAATTTAAAATGCTCTAAAATATTTAAATAGAAAATCACTTACCTGTGCTTAACTTCATTTATGAATCCTATAATAAACTCTGTGCGTCGAAATCGAATTTCGTTTTCAACATTTGAAGAAATACTATTTATGTATCAAAGCTTCAAAAGCATACCCTAAGTATATTTCACGTTTAACGTGATCTTGAAACTCGTTTATTAACTTGGTTGTTAATTGCCTTTAAACACGTTAAATATGAGAGATTTTCATCATGGCTAAACAGTTTATATGCTTGCGTTATAACATATTTCCTGAGTTGCGGCAATGCTAAGATGAAGTTTAAGTTCAATCCATTGGTCCACTATTTTACTCAGAGCTCAATGAAAGCCCTCTGGTTTCTTGGTATTTTAAGAGGAACCTTAAAGAGGTAAAAATTGTTAAAAAATAAATATGAAGGCAAAATACGATGTGAAGATAAGACTACATACACATACGAAGATGGGCAACACATGAAACTATTAACACACATTGATTTTGCTGTACCTTGTCGCAATTAATAAGCTCATGAGTTTTTTGAAATCCGATTGTCGTTTACTACTTTTAGAAAACCAATTGAAACTTTCATACACTATGTATTCTTTAGGAAGTTCTACAGGCAGCATTAACTGCTGATTGCAAGGAATGGCAGACGCACTTTATAAAAATCAAAGAGGGAACTATTTTTATTATGCTTGCATTGTCTGTTCTGATTCCAACTAACTTGCAAATGTCTAGTTCCATTAGTTTTAGCTTCAAGCAGAGATGGTCAGCTATAGTTTTAAAATCTCCGGCTTTACGTGGAACTCGCGACTAAAATGTTGATGTTGGAACTAAAATAGTTAACAACAACACCTGAAAATAAAGCTTATACACTTTTGGTTCAATTTATTAAAATTTACCCAGAGTTTTGCAGACACTGACATCAGTGCTGTCAACCAGCAATAACCAATATCAATTTTCAAATCTTCTAAGAAGCATGGCCACATAAAATTTTTTATTATATAGATGCACTTTGTTCTGTGAACCTTTAGACTACCTCCGTTTGTGAATTTATTTGCACATATGTATGTATGTAATTCATGGTCGATAGGATTACAGTTTCACAGGTTTTGAATGTGCTTGTAAATCACAGAGTTGAGCAACAATGCTAGATTTGCAGTATTCGCAATAGCATTTATTTTCGTCATTTCGTCGTGCATCTCGCGGTTTTGGTTTATATTGAATTTTCGCCAATTTGAGTTTTCTACGTACGCTTTATAAAAACACAATTAGTGGGGAAATACTCTGCTAGTGATGGAAAAGTGTGCGATGCTTCTTCGATTACATTTATTGCCGCAAAATCGATTAAAAGTGATGGCATATAGTAATATTTCGGATTCTTGCCAGAAATTTGTGAAACGGTACAATAAAGCCATTTCAACAATCAGTTCTGGTCTCCGAACTAGAATCAAGAAGAGCTCTAGCGTTTTGGAAACAGCCGCTATTGTCTTGAATTAAAACTACTGCTGTAGGAATGAGTAAATTCCGAAAACGACGAGTAAGCATAGATGTTCGATATGTTTTGTCTTCGTGAATAATTCCCAGTTCTGACCTTGACTTGAGCATTGGATGAGTTGTATGAATGTGATGACTGTAAGAATTCTTTGTTCCAATCTCCCCATTAGAGTGAGTGGTCGATTCATACTTATGCATATCTTTATATTGTAGGCCATTACACCTGCAGCATCTGGATTTCGTAGGACATTTGGATGCGGTATGCCTTTTAAAATATATTTGCAAAGTCCCAATTCTCCCGTTTTCTTTTTGTCCAAAACTATCGTTGATGCTATCTGAGCTGGTCTTAAAGTTCCTTTTTTTTTAAATTATCAAGAGTTTTAGGCACTTCTCCTTTTCCAAGTACGAAAGTCTTCTGGCGAACAACTAAATGGTTTTGCTTTTCAATTTTGACTTTCATTTCATATTTGACTTCACGCCTGCTCGGCCTCTTGTCATCTAAATAATATCTCTCCAAATGTTTCACAAATTTACATAAAGTCGAACTTAATTACTAATTCTTCTCTTTCTAATTTTGTGTCTTAACTCGGTTTTCTTGCATTTGCATTTTGGTTGTGATCTTTTCATTTTGGCTAATTTTTTCTCATTTTCTGAAAGATTTATTTTCTCAAACGCCATCATTTTTAAAGAGACCGTGTTAATTTTTTTAGCTGCTACACCTGCATTTCGAATTGCAATCAGTGTTGCCAACCATTTAAGGCCTTAAAATGCGATATTAAGATTTCGAAAAAGCGGATTATGTTTTTAGGTTTATTATTGTTATTCTAATAATTAAAGACAATTGTCAAGTTTAGTATAGCCATCATCTGCATCTAAGATGTACGGTTTGTTCATACCAATTAGGCTAACGAATTTATAGGGCACTTCAAAATTATGACAACATTTTTTAGGCTTTCGCAATAACTTTAAGTAAAAATATCAGATTAAAAGAAATAAAACTACCTTATGCGCAAAATGGAATTTAATGTTTCAATATACATTTTGTTTCTTAATTTTGATTTTATAATGTTCATCTGGCTGAAAAAATGGCAGGGATAAAAGACATAGGACAAATGATGCCAGTTCCGAAACTCTTTAAAGTGTTTACTTTTGCCCAAAAGGATACAGTGCTCTCGTTATTTCGCCACTTCACAATAAGTATGTTGTCGAATTATCACAAGATTCCTTCAATTTGAGCACTTGTGAATTTAAAATGCTCTAAAATATTTAAATAGAAAATCACTTACCTGTGCTTAACTTCATTTATGAATCCTATAATAAACTCTGTGCGTCGAAATCGAATTTCGTTTTCAACATTTGAAGAAATACTATTTATGTATCAAAGCTTCAAAAGCATACCCTAAGTATATTTCACGTTTAACGTGATCTTGAAACTCGTTTATTAACTTGGTTGTTAATTGCCTTTAAACACGTTAAATATGAGAGATTTTCATCATGGCTAAACAGTTTATATGCTTGCGTTATAACATATTTCCTGAGTTGCGGCAATGCTAAGATGAAGTTTAAGTTCAATCCATTGGTCCACTATTTTACTCAGAGCTCAATGAAAGCCCTCTGGTTTCTTGGTATTTTAAGAGGAACCTTAAAGAGGTAAAAATTGTTAAAAAATAAATATGAAGGCAAAATACGATGTGAAGATAAGACTACATACACATACGAAGATGGGCAACACATGAAACTATTAACACACATTGATTTTGCTGTACCTTGTCGCAATTAATAAGCTCATGAGTTTTTCGAAATCCGATTGTCGTTTACTACTTTTAGAAAACCAATTGAAACTTTCATACACTATGTATTCTTTAGGAAGTTCTACAGGCAGCATTAACTGCTGATTGCAAGGAATGGCAGACGCACTTTATAAAAATCAAAGAGGGAACTATTTTTATTATGCTTGCATTGTCTGTTCTGATTCCAACTAACTTGCAAATGTCTAGTTCCATTAGTTTTAGCTTCAAGCAGAGATGGTCAGCTATAGTTTTAAAATCTCCGGCTTTACGTGGAACTCGCGACTAAAATGTTGATGTTGGAACTAAAATAGTTAACAACAACACCTGAAAATAAAGCTTATACACTTTTGGTTCAATTTATTAAAATTTACCCAGAGTTTTGCAGACACTGACATCAGTGCTGTCAACCAGCAATAACCAATATCAATTTTCAAATCTTCTAAGAAGCATGGCCACATAAAATTTTTTATTATATAGATGCACTTTGTTCTGTGAACCTTTAGACTACCTCCGTTTGTGAATTTATTTGCACATATGTATGTATGTAATTCATGGTCGATAGGATTACAGTTTCACAGGTTTTGAATGTGCTTGTAAATCACAGAGTTGAGCAACAATGCTAGATTTGCAGTATTCGCAATAGCATTTATTTTCGTCATTTCGTCGTGCATCTCGCGGTTTTGGTTTATATTGAATTTTCGCCAATTTGAGTTTTCTACGTACGCTTTATAAAAACACAATTAGTGGGGAAATACTCTGCTAGTGATGGAAAAGTGTGCGATGCTTCTTCGATTACATTTATTGCCGCAAAATCGATTAAAAGTGATGGCATATAGTAATATTTCGGATTCTTGCCAGAAATTTGTGAAACGGTACAATAAAGCCATTTCAACAATCAGTTCTGGTCTCCGAACTAGAATCAAGAAGAGCTCTAGCGTTTTGGAAACAGCCGCTATTGTCTTGAATTAAAACTACTGCTGTAGGAATGAGTAAATTCCGAAAACGACGAGTAAGCATAGATGTTCGATATGTTTTGTCTTCGTGAATAATTCCCAGTTCTGACCTTGACTTGAGCATTGGATGAGTTGTATGAATGTGATGACTGTAAGAATTCTTTGTTCCAATCTCCCCATTAGAGTGAGTGGTCGATTCATACTTATGCATATCTTTATATTGTAGGCCATTACACCTGCAGCATCTGGATTTCGTAGGACATTTGGATGCGGTATGCCTTTTAAAATATATTTGCAAAGTCCCAATTCTCCCGTTTTCTTTTTGTCCAAAACAATCGTTGATGCTATCTGAGCTGGTCTTAAAGTTCCTTTTTTTTTTAAATTATCAAGAGTTTTAGGCACTTCTCCTTTTCCAAGTACGAAAGTCTTCTGGCGAACAACTAAATGGTTTTGCTTTTCAATTTTGACTTTCATTTCATATTTGACTTCACGCCTGCTCGGCCTCTTGTCATCTAAATAATATCTCTCCAAATGTTTCACAAATTTACATAAAGTCGAACTTAATTACTAATTCTTCTCTTTCTAATTTTGTGTCTTAACTCGGTTTTCTTGCATTTGCATTTTGGTTGTGATCTTTTCATTTTGGCTAATTTTTTCTCATTTTCTGAAAGATTTATTTTCTCAAACGCCATCATTTTTAAAGAGACCGTGTTAATTTTTTTAGCTGCTACACCACCAGGATCCAAGAATTCATTTCGGCTTTCTGCATTTCGAATTGCAATCAGTGTTGCCAACCATTTAAGGCCTTAAAATGCGATATTAAGATTTCGAAAAAGCGGATTATGTTTTTAGGTTTATTATTGTTATTCTAATAATTAAAGACAATTGTCAAGTTTAGTATAGCCATCATCTGCATCTAAGATGTACGGTTTGTTCATACCAATTAGGCTAACGAATTTATAGGGCACTTCAAAATTATGACAACATTTTTTAGGCTTTCGCAATAACTTTAAGTAAAAATATCAGATTAAAAGAAATAAAACTACCTTATGCGCAAAATGGAATTTAATGTTTCAATATACATTTTGTTTCTTAATTTTGATTTTATAATGTTCATCTGGCTGAAAAAATGGCAGGGATAAAAGACATAGGACAAATGATGCCAGTTCCGAAACTCTTTAAAGTGTTTACTTTTGCCCAAAAGGATACAGTGCTCTCGTTATTTCGCCACTTCACAATAAGTATGTTGTCGAATTATCACAAGATTCCTTCAATTTGAGCACTTGTGAATTTAAAATGCTCTAAAATATTTAAATAGAAAATCACTTACCTGTGCTTAACTTCATTTATGAATCCTATAATAAACTCTGTGCGTCGAAATCGAATTTCGTTTTCAACATTTGAAGAAATACTATTTATGTATCAAAGCTTCAAAAGCATACCCTAAGTATATTTCACGTTTAACGTGATCTTGAAACTCGTTTATTAACTTGGTTGTTAATTGCCTTTAAACACGTTAAATATGAGAGATTTTCATCATGGCTAAACAGTTTATATGCTTGCGTTATAACATATTTCCTGAGTTGCGGCAATGCTAAGATGAAGTTTAAGTTCAATCCATTGGTCCACTATTTTACTCAGAGCTCAATGAAAGCCCTCTGGTTTCTTGGTATTTTAAGAGGAACCTTAAAGAGGTAAAAATTGTTAAAAAATAAATATGAAGGCAAAATACGATGTGAAGATAAGACTACATACACATACGAAGATGGGCAACACATGAAACTATTAACACACATTGATTTTGCTGTACCTTGTCGCAATTAATAAGCTCATGAGTTTTTTGAAATCCGATTGTCGTTTACTACTTTTAGAAAACCAATTGAAACTTTCATACACTATGTATTCTTTAGGAAGTTCTACAGGCAGCATTAACTGCTGATTGCAAGGAATGGCAGACGCACTTTATAAAAATCAAAGAGGGAACTATTTTTATTATGCTTGCATTGTCTGTTCTGATTCCAACTAACTTGCAAATGTCTAGTTCCATTAGTTTTAGCTTCAAGCAGAGATGGTCAGCTATAGTTTTAAAATCTCCGGCTTTACGTGGAACTCGCGACTAAAATGTTGATGTTGGAACTAAAATAGTTAACAACAACACCTGAAAATAAAGCTTATACACTTTTGGTTCAATTTATTAAAATTTACCCAGAGTTTTGCAGACACTGACATCAGTGCTGTCAACCAGCAATAACCAATATCAATTTTCAAATCTTCTAAGAAGCATGGCCACATAAAATTTTTTATTATATAGATGCACTTTGTTCTGTGAACCTTTAGACTACCTCCGTTTGTGAATTTATTTGCACATATGTATGTATGTAATTCATGGTCGATAGGATTACAGTTTCACAGGTTTTGAATGTGCTTGTAAATCACAGAGTTGAGCAACAATGCTAGATTTGCAGTATTCGCAATAGCATTTATTTTCGTCATTTCGTCGTGCATCTCGCGGTTTTGGTTTATATTGAATTTTCGCCAATTTGAGTTTTCTACGTACGCTTTATAAAAACACAATTAGTGGGGAAATACTCTGCTAGTGATGGAAAAGTGTGCGATGCTTCTTCGATTACATTTATTGCCGCAAAATCGATTAAAAGTGATGGCATATAGTAATATTTCGGATTCTTGCCAGAAATTTGTGAAACGGTACAATAAAGCCATTTCAACAATCAGTTCTGGTCTCCGAACTAGAATCAAGAAGAGCTCTAGCGTTTTGGAAACAGCCGCTATTGTCTTGAATTAAAACTACTGCTGTAGGAATGAGTAAATTCCGAAAACGACGAGTAAGCATAGATGTTCGATATGTTTTGTCTTCGTGAATAATTCCCAGTTCTGACCTTGACTTGAGCATTGGATGAGTTGTATGAATGTGATGACTGTAAGAATTCTTTGTTCCAATCTCCCCATTAGAGTGAGTGGTCGATTCATACTTATGCATATCTTTATATTGTAGGCCATTACACCTGCAGCATCTGGATTTCGTAGGACATTTGGATGCGGTATGCCTTTTAAAATATATTTGCAAAGTCCCAATTCTCCCGTTTTCTTTTTGTCCAAAACTATCGTTGATGCTATCTGAGCTGGTCTTAAAGTTCCTTTTTTTTTAAATTATCAAGAGTTTTAGGCACTTCTCCTTTTCCAAGTACGAAAGTCTTCTGGCGAACAACTAAATGGTTTTGCTTTTCAATTTTGACTTTCATTTCATATTTGACTTCACGCCTGCTCGGCCTCTTGTCATCTAAATAATATCTCTCCAAATGTTTCACAAATTTACATAAAGTCGAACTTAATTACTAATTCTTCTCTTTCTAATTTTGTGTCTTAACTCGGTTTTCTTGCATTTGCATTTTGGTTGTGATCTTTTCATTTTGGCTAATTTTTTCTCATTTTCTGAAAGATTTATTTTCTCAAACGCCATCATTTTTAAAGAGACCGTGTTAATTTTTTTAGCTGCTACACCTGCATTTCGAATTGCAATCAGTGTTGCCAACCATTTAAGGCCTTAAAATGCGATATTAAGATTTCGAAAAAGCGGATTATGTTTTTAGGTTTATTATTGTTATTCTAATAATTAAAGACAATTGTCAAGTTTAGTATAGCCATCATCTGCATCTAAGATGTACGGTTTGTTCATACCAATTAGGCTAACGAATTTATAGGGCACTTCAAAATTATGACAACATTTTTTAGGCTTTCGCAATAACTTTAAGTAAAAATATCAGATTAAAAGAAATAAAACTACCTTATGCGCAAAATGGAATTTAATGTTTCAATATACATTTTGTTTCTTAATTTTGATTTTATAATGTTCATCTGGCTGAAAAAATGGCAGGGATAAAAGACATAGGACAAATGATGCCAGTTCCGAAACTCTTTAAAGTGTTTACTTTTGCCCAAAAGGATACAGTGCTCTCGTTATTTCGCCACTTCACAATAAGTATGTTGTCGAATTATCACAAGATTCCTTCAATTTGAGCACTTGTGAATTTAAAATGCTCTAAAATATTTAAATAGAAAATCACTTACCTGTGCTTAACTTCATTTATGAATCCTATAATAAACTCTGTGCGTCGACAACATTTGAAGAAATACCATTTATGTATCAAAGCTTCAAAAGCATACCCTAAGTATATTTCACGTTTAACGTGATCTTGAAACTCGTTTATTAACTTGGTTGTTAATTGCCTTTAAACACGTTAAATATGAGAGATTTTCATCATGGCTAAACAGTTTATATGCTTGCGTTATAACATATTTCCTGAGTTGCGGCAATGCTAAGATGAAGTTTAAGTTCAATCCATTGGTCCACTATTTTACTCAGAGCTCAATGAAAGCCCTCTGGTTTCTTGGTATTTTAAGAGGAACCTTAAAGAGGTAAAAATTGTTAAAAAATAAATATGAAGGCAAAATACGATGTGAAGATAAGACTACATACACATACGAAGATGGGCAACACATGAAACTATTAACACACATTGATTTTGCTGTACCTTGTCGCAATTAATAAGCTCATGAGTTTTTTGAAATCCGATTGTCGTTTACTACTTTTAGAAAACCAATTGAAACTTTCATACACTATGTATTCTTTAGGAAGTTCTACAGGCAGCATTAACTGCTGATTGCAAGGAATGGCAGACGCACTTTATAAAAATCAAAGAGGGAACTATTTTTATTATGCTTGCATTGTCTGTTCTGATTCCAACTAACTTGCAAATGTCTAGTTCCATTAGTTTTAGCTTCAAGCAGAGATGGTCAGCTATAGTTTTAAAATCTCCGGCTTTACGTGGAACTCGCGACTAAAATGTTGATGTTGGAACTAAAATAGTTAACAACAACACCTGAAAATAAAGCTTATACACTTTTGGTTCAATTTATTAAAATTTACCCAGAGTTTTGCAGACACTGACATCAGTGCTGTCAACCAGCAATAACCAATATCAATTTTCAAATCTTCTAAGAAGCATGGCCACATAAAATTTTTTATTATATAGATGCACTTTGTTCTGTGAACCTTTAGACTACCTCCGTTTGTGAATTTATTTGCACATATGTATGTATGTATTATTCATGGTCGATAGGATTACAGTTTCACAGGTTTTGAATGTGCTTGTAAATCACAGAGTTGAGCAACAATGCTAGATTTGCAGTATTCGCAATAGCATTTATTTTCGTCATTTCGTCGTGCATCTCGCGGTTTTGGTTTATATTGAATTTTCGCCAATTTGAGTTTTCTACGTACGCTTTATAAAAACACAATTAGTGGGGAAATACTCTGCTAGTGATGGAAAAGTGTGCGATGCTTCTTCGATTACATTTATTGCCGCAAAATCGATTAAAAGTGATGGCATATAGTAATATTTCGGATTCTTGCCAGAAATTTGTGAAACGGTACAATAAAGCCATTTCAACAATCAGTTCTGGTCTCCGAACTAGAATCAAGAAGAGCTCTAGCGTTTTGGAAACAGCCGCTATTGTCTTGAATTAAAACTACTGCTGTAGGAATGAGTAAATTCCGAAAACGACGAGTAAGCATAGATGTTCGATATGTTTTGTCTTCGTGAATAATTCCCAGTTCTGACCTTGACTTGAGCATTGGATGAGTTGTATGAATGTGATGACTGTAAGAATTCTTTGTTCCAATCTCCCCATTAGAGTGAGTGGTCGATTCATACTTATGCATATCTTTATATTGTAGGCCATTACACCTGCAGCATCTGGATTTCGTAGGACATTTGGATGCGGTATGCCTTTTAAAATATATTTGCAAAGTCCCAATTCTCCCGTTTTCTTTTTGTCCAAAACTATCGTTGATGCTATCTGAGCTGGTCTTAAAGTTCCTTTTTTTTTAAATTATCAAGAGTTTTAGGCACTTCTCCTTTTCCAAGTACGAAAGTCTTCTGGCGAACAACTAAATGGTTTTGCTTTTCAATTTTGACTTTCATTTCATATTTGACTTCACGCCTGCTCGGCCTCTTGTCATCTAAATAATATCTCTCCAAATGTTTCACAAATTTACATAAAGTCGAACTTAATTACTAATTCTTCTCTTTCTAATTTTGTGTCTTAACTCGGTTTTCTTGCATTTGCATTTTGGTTGTGATCTTTTCATTTTGGCTAATTTTTTCTCATTTTCTGAAAGATTTATTTTCTCAAACGCCATCATTTTTAAAGAGACCGTGTTAATTTTTTTAGCTGCTACACCACCAGGATCCAAGAATTCATTTCGGCTTTCTGCATTTCGAATTGCAATCAGTGTTGCCAACCATTTAAGGCCTTAAAATGCGATATTAAGATTTCGAAAAAGCGGATTATGTTTTTAGGTTTATTATTGTTATTCTAATAATTAAAGACAATTGTCAAGTTTAGTATAGCCATCATCTGCATCTAAGATGTACGGTTTGTTCATACCAATTAGGCTAACGAATTTATAGGGCACTTCAAAATTATGACAACATTTTTTAGGCTTTCGCAATAACTTTAAGTAAAAATATCAGATTAAAAGAAATAAAACTACCTTATGCGCAAAATGGAATTTAATGTTTCAATATACATTTTGTTTCTTAATTTTGATTTTATAATGTTCATCTGGCTGAAAAAATGGCAGGGATAAAAGACATAGGACAAATGATGCCAGTTCCGAAACTCTTTAAAGTGTTTACTTTTGCCCAAAAGGATACAGTGCTCTCGTTATTTCGCCACTTCACAATAAGTATGTTGTCGAATTATCACAAGATTCCTTCAATTTGAGCACTTGTGAATTTAAAATGCTCTAAAATATTTAAATAGAAAATCACTTACCTGTGCTTAACTTCATTTATGAATCCTATAATAAACTCTGTGCGTCGAAATCGAATTTCGTTTTCAACATTTGAAGAAATACTATTTATGTATCAAAGCTTCAAAAGCATACCCTAAGTATATTTCACGTTTAACGTGATCTTGAAACTCGTTTATTAACTTGGTTGTTAATTGCCTTTAAACACGTTAAATATGAGAGATTTTCATCATGGCTAAACAGTTTATATGCTTGCGTTATAACATATTTCCTGAGTTGCGGCAATGCTAAGATGAAGTTTAAGTTCAATCCATTGGTCCACTATTTTACTCAGAGCTCAATGGAAGCCCTCTGGTTTCTTGGTATTTTAAGAGGAACCTTAAAGAGGTAAAAATTGTTAAAAAATAAATATGAAGGCAAAATACGATGTGAAGATAAGACTACATACACATACGAAGATGGGCAACACATGAAACTATTAACACACATTGATTTTGCTGTACCTTGTCGCAATTAATAAGCTCATGAGTTTTTTGAAATCCGATTGTCGTTTACTACTTTTAGAAAATCAATTGAAACTTTCATACACTATGTATTCTTTAGGAAGTTCTACAGGCAGCATTAACTGCTGATTGCAAGGAATGGCAGACGCACTTTATAAAAATCAAAGAGGGAACTATTTTTATTATGCTTGCATTGTCTGTTCTGATTCCAACTAACTTGCAAATGTCTAGTTCCATTAGTTTTAGCTTCAAGCAGAGATGGTCAGCTATAGTTTTAAAATCTCCGGCTTTACGTGGAACTCTCGACTAAAATGTTGATGTTGGAACTAAAATAGTTAACAACACCTGAAAATAAAGCTTATACACTTTTGGTTCAATTTATTAAAATTTATTGCCGCAAAATCGATTAAAAGTGATGGCATATAGTAATATTTCGGATTCTTGCCAGAAATTTGTGAAACGGTACAATAAAGCCATTTCAACAATCAGTTCTGGTCTCCGAACTAGAATCAAGAAGAGCTCTAGCGTTTTGGAAACAGCCGCTATTGTCTTGAATTAAAACTACTGCTGTAGGAATGAGTAAATTCCGAAAACGACGAGTAAGCATAGATGTTCGATATGTTTTGTCTTCGTGAATAATTCCCAGTTCTGACCTTGACTTGAACATTGGATGAGTTGTATGAATGTGATGACTGTAAGAATTCTTTGTTCCAATCTCCCCATTAGAGTGAGTGGTCGATTCATACTTATGCATATCTTTATATTGTAGGCCATTACACCTGCAGCATCTGGATTTCGCAGGACATTTGGATGCGGTATGCCTTTTAAAATATATTTGCAAAGTCCCAATTCTCCCGTTTTCTTTTTGTCCAAAACTATCGTTGATGCTATCTGAGCTGGTCTAAAAGTTCCTTTTTTTTTAAATTATCAAGAGTTTTAGGCACTTCTCCTTTTCCAAGTACGAAAGTCTTCTGGCGAACAACTAAATGGTTTTGCTTTTCAATTTTGTCTTTCATTTCATATTTGACTTCACGCCTGCTCGGCCTCTTGTCATCTAAATAATATCTCTCCAAATGTTTCACAAATTTACATAAAGTCGAACTTAATTACTAATTCTTCTCTTTCTAATTTTGTGTCTTAACTCGGTTTTCTTGCATTTGCATTTTGGTTGTGATCTTTTCATTTTGGCTAATTTTTTCTCATTTTCTGAAAGATTTATTTTCTCAAACGCCATCATTTTTAAAGAGACCGTGTTAATTTTTTTAGCTGCTACACCACCAGGATCCAAGAATTCATTTCGGCTTTCTGCATTTCGAATTGCAATCAGTGTTGCCAACCATTTAAGGCCTTAAAATGCGATATTAAGATTTCGAAAAAGCGGTTTATGTTTTTAGGTTTATTATTGTTATTCTAATAATTAAAGACAATTGTCAAGTTTAGTATAGCCATCATCTGCATCTAAGATGTACGGTTTGTTCATACCAATTAGGCTAACGAATTTATAGGGCACTTCAAAATTATGACAACATTTTTTAGGCTTTCGCAATAACTTTAAGTAAAAATATCAGATTAAAAGAAATAAAACTACCTTATGCGCAAAATGGAATTTAATGTTTCAATATACATTTTGTTTCTTAATTTTGATTTTATAATGTTCATCTGGCTGAAAAAATGGCAGGGATAAAAGACATAGGACAAATGATGCCAGTTCCGAAACTCTTTAAAGTGTTTACTTTTGCCCAAAAGGATACAGTGCTCTCGTTATTTCGCCACTTCACAATAAGTATGTTGTCGAATTATCACAAGATTCCTTCAATTTGAGCACTTGTGAATTTAAAATGCTCTAAAATATTTAAATAGAAAATCACTTACCTGTGCTTAACTTCATTTATGAATCCTATAATAAACTCTGTGCGTCGAAATCGAATTTCGTTTTCAACATTTGAAGAAATACTATTTATGTATCAAAGCTTCAAAAGCATACCCTAAGTATATTTCACGTTTAACGTGATCTTGAAACTCGTTTATTAACTTGGTTGTTAATTGCCTTTAAACACGTTAAATATGAGAGATTTTCATCATGGCTAAACAGTTTATATGCTTGCGTTATAACATATTTCCTGAGTTGCGGCAATGCTAAGATGAAGTTTAAGTTCAATCCATTGGTCCACTATTTTACTCAGAGCTCAATGGAAGCCCTCTGGTTTCTTGGTATTTTAAGAGGAACCTTAAAGAGGTAAAAATTGTTAAAAAATAAATATGAAGGCAAAATACGATGTGAAGATAAGACTACATACACATACGAAGATGGGCAACACATGAAACTATTAACACACATTGATTTTGCTGTACCTTGTCGCAATTAATAAGCTCATGAGTTTTTTGAAATCCGATTGTCGTTTACTACTTTTAGAAAACCAATTGAAACTTTCATACACTATGTATTCTTTAGGAAGTTCTACAGGCAGCATTAACTGCTGATTGCAAGGAATGGCAGACGCACTTTATAAAAATCAAAGAGGGAACTATTTTTATTATGCTTGCATTGTCTGTTCTGATTCCAACTAACTTGCAAATGTCTAGTTCCATTAGTTTTAGCTTCAAGCAGAGATGGTCAGCTATAGTTTTAAAATCTCCGGCTTTACGTGGAACTCGCGACTAAAATGTTGATGTTGGAACTAAAATAGTTAACAACAACACCTGAAAATAAAGCTTATACACTTTTGGTTCAATTTATTAAAATTTACCCAGAGTTTTGCAGACACTGACATCAGTGCTGTCAACCAGCAATAACCAATATCAATTTTCAAATCTTCTAAGAAGCATGGCCACATAAAATTTTTTATTATATAGATGCACTTTGTTCTGTGAACCTTTAGACTACCTCCGTTTGTGAATTTATTTGCACATATGTATGTATGTAATTCATGGTCGATAGGATTACAGTTTCACAGGTTTTGAATGTGCTTGTAAATCACAGAGTTGAGCAACAATGCTAGATTTGCAGTATTCGCAATAGCATTTATTTTCGTCATTTCGTCGTGCATCTCGCGGTTTTGGTTTATATTGAATTTTCGCCAATTTGAGTTTTCTACGTACGCTTTATAAAAACACAATTAGTGGGGAAATACTCTGCTAGTGATGGAAAAGTGTGCGATGCTTCTTCGATTACATTTATTGCCGCAAAATCGATTAAAAGTGATGGCATATAGTAATATTTCGGATTCTTGCCAGAAATTTGTGAAACGGTACAATAAAGCCATTTCAACAATCAGTTCTGGTCTCCGAACTAGAATCAAGAAGAGCTCTAGCGTTTTGGAAACAGCCGCTATTGTCTTGAATTAAAACTACTGCTGTAGGAATGAGTAAATTCCGAAAACGACGAGTAAGCATAGATGTTCGATATGTTTTGTCTTCGTGAATAATTCCCAGTTCTGACCTTGACTTGAGCATTGGATGAGTTGTATGAATGTGATGACTGTAAGAATTCTTTGTTCCAATCTCCCCATTAGAGTGAGTGGTCGATTCATACTTATGCATATCTTTATATTGTAGGCCATTACACCTGCAGCATCTGGATTTCGTAGGACATTTCGATGCGGTATGCCTTTTAAAATATATTTGCAAAGTCCCAATTCTCCCGTTTTCTTTTTGTCCAAAACTATCGTTGATGCTATCTGAGCTGGTCTTAAAGTTCCTTTTTTTTTAAATTATCAAGAGTTTTAGGCACTTCTCCTTTTCCAAGTACGAAAGTCTTCTGGCGAACAACTAAATGGTTTTGCTTTTCAATTTCGACTTTCATTTCATATTTGACTTCACGCCTGCTCGGCCTCTTGTTTCACAAATTTACATAAAGTCGAACTTAATTACTAATTCTTCTCTTTCTAATTTTGTGTCTTAACTCGGTTTTCTTGCATTTGCATTTTGGTTGTGATCTTTTCATTTTGGCTAATTTTTTCTCATTTTCTGAAAGATTTATTTTCTCAAACGCCATCATTTTTAAAGAGACCGTGTTAATTTTTTTAGCTGCTACACCACCAGGATCCAAGAATTCATTTCGGCTTTCTGCATTTCGAATTGCAATCAGTGTTGCCAACCATTTAAGGCCTTAAAATGCGATATTAAGATTTCGAAAAAGCGGATTATGTTTTTAGGTTTATTATTGTTATTCTAATAATTAAAGACAATTGTCAAGTTTAGTATAGCCATCATCTGCATCTAAGATGTACGGTTTGTTCATACCAATTAGGCTAACGAATTTATAGGGCACTTCAAAATTATGACAACATTTTTTAGGCTTTCGCAATAACTTTAAGTAAAAATATCAGATTAAAAGAAATAAAACTACCTTATGCGCAAAATGGAATTTAATGTTTCAATATACATTTTGTTTCTTAATTTTGATTTTATAATGTTCATCTGGCTGAAAAAATGGCAGGGATAAAAGACATAGGACAAATGATGCCAGTTCCGAAACTCTTTAAAGTGTTTACTTTTGCCCAAAAGGATACAGTGCTCTCGTTATTTCGCCACTTCACAATAAGTATGTTGTCGAATTATCACAAGATTCCTTCAATTTGAGCACTTGTGAATTTAAAATGCTCTAAAATATTTAAATAGAAAATCACTTACCTGTGCTTAACTTCATTTATGAATCCTATAATAAACTCTGTGCGTCGAAATCGAATTTCGTTTTCAACATTTGAAGAAATACTATTTATGTATCAAAGCTTCAAAAGCATACCCTAAGTATATTTCACGTTTAACGTGATCTTGAAACTCGTTTATTAACTTGGTTGTTAATTGCCTTTAAACACGTTAAATATGAGAGATTTTCATCATGGCTAAACAGTTTATATGCTTGCGTTATAACATATTTCCTGAGTTGCGGCAATGCTAAGATGAAGTTTAAGTTCAATCCATTGGTCCACTATTTTACTCAGAGCTCAATGGAAGCCCTCTGGTTTCTTGGTATTTTAAGAGGAACCTTAAAGAGGTAAAAATGGTTAAAAAATAAATATGAAGGCAAAATACGATGTGAAGATAAGACTACATACACATACGAAGATGGGCAACACATGAAACTATTAACACACATTGATTTTGCTGTACCTTGTCGCAATTAATAAGCTCATGAGTTTTTTGAAATCCGATTGTCGTTTACTACTTTTAGAAAATCAATTGAAACTTTCATACACTATGTATTCTTTAGGAAGTTCTACAGGCAGCATTAACTGCTGATTGCAAGGAATGGCAGACGCACTTTATAAAAATCAAAGAGGGAACTATTTTTATTATGCTTGCATTGTCTGTTCTGATTCCAACTAACTTGCAAATGTCTAGTTCCATTAGTTTTAGCTTCAAGCAGAGATGGTCAGCTATAGTTTTAAAATCTCCGGCTTTACGTGGAACTCTCGACTAAAATGTTGATGTTGGAACTAAAATAGTTAACAACAACACCTGAAAATAAAGCTTATACACTTTTGGTTCAATTTATTAAAATTTACCCAGAGTTTTGCAGACACTGACATCAGTGCTGTCAACCAGCAATAACCAATATCAATTTTCAAATCTTCTAAGAAGCATGGCCACATAAAATTTTTTATTATATAGATGCACTTTGTTCTGTGAACCTTTAGACTACCTCCGTTTGTGAATTTATTTGCACATATGTATGCATGTACTTCAAAATTATGATAACATTTTTTAGGCTTTCGCAATAACTTTAAGTAAAAATATCAGATTAAAAGAAATAAAACTACCTTATGCGCAAAATGGAATTTAATGTTTCAATATACATTTTGTTTCTTAATTTTGATTTTATAATGTTCATCTGGCTGAAAAAATGGCAGGGATAAAAGACATAGGACAAATGATGCCAGTTCCGAAACTCTTTAAAGTGTTTACTTTTGCCCAAAAGGATACAGTGCTCTCATTATTTCGCCACTTCACAATAAGTATGTTGTCGAATTATCACAAGATTCCTTCAATTTGAGCACTTGTGAATTTAAAATGCTCTAAAATATTTAAATAGAAAATCACTTACCTGTGCTTAACTTCATTTATGAATCCTATAATAAACTCTGTGCGTCGAAATCGAATTTCGTTTTCAACATTTGAAGAAATACTATTTATGTATCAAAGCTTCAAAAGCATACCCTAAGTATATTTCACGTTTAACGTGATCTTGAAACTCGTTTATTAACTTGGTTGTTAATTGCCTTTAAACACGTTAAATATGAGAGATTTTCATCATGGCTAAACAGTTTATATGCTTGCGTTATAACATATTTCCTGAGTTGCGGCAATGCTAAGATGAAGTTTAAGTTCAATCCATTGGTCCACTATTTTACTCAGAGCTCAATGAAAGCCCTCTGGTTTCTTGGTATTTTAAGAGGAACCTTAAAGAGGTGAAAATTGTTAAAAAATAAATATGAAGGCAAAATACGATGTGAAGATAAGACTACATACACATACGAAGATGGCCAACACATGAAACTATTAACACACATTGATTTTGCTGTACCTTGTCGCAATTAATAAGCTCATGAGTTTTTTGAAATCCGATTGTCGTTTACTACTTTTAGAAAACCAATTGAAACTTTCATACACTATGTATTCTTTAGGAAGTTCTACAGGCGGCATTAACTGCTTATTGCAAGGAATGGCAGACGCACTTTATAAAAATCAAAGAGGGAACTATTTTTATTATGCTTGCATTGTCTGTTCTGATTCCAACTAACTTGCAAATGTCAAGTTCCATTAGTTTTAGCTTCAAGCAAAGATGGTCAGCTATAGTTTTAAAATCTCCGGCTTTACGTGGAACTCGCGACTAAAATGTTGATGTTGGAACTAAAATAGTTAACAACAACACCTGAAAATAAAGCTTATACACTTTTGGTTCAATTTATTAAAATTTACCCAGAGTTTTGCAGACACTGACATCAGTGCTGTCAACCAGCAATAACCAATATCAATTTTCAAATCTTCTAAGAAGCATGGCCACATAAAATTTTTTATTATATAGATGCACTTTGTTCTGTGAACCTTTAGACTACCTCCGTTTGTGAATTTATTTGCACATATGTATGTATGTAATTCATGGTCGATAGGATTACAGTTTCACAGGTTTTGAATGTGCTTGTAAATCACAGAGTTGAGCAACAATGCTAGATTTGCAGTATTCGCAATAGCATTTATTTTCGTCATTTCGTCATGCATCTCGCGGTTTTGGTTTATATTGAGTTTTCGCCAATTTGAGTTTTCTACGTACGCTTTATAAAAACACAATTAGTGGGGAAATACTCTGCTAGTGATGGAAAAGTGTGCGATGCTTCTTCGATTACATTTATTGCCGCAAAATCGATTAAAAGTGATGGCATATAGTAATATTTCGGATTCTTGCCAGAAATTTGTGAAACGGTACAATAAAGCCATTTCAACAATCAGTTCTGGTCTCCGAACTAGAATCAAGAAGAGCTCTAGCGTTTTGGAAACAGCCGCTATTGTCTTGAATTAAAACTACTTCTGTAGGAATGAGTGCATTCCGAAAACGACGAGTAAGCATAGATGTTCGATATGTTTTGTCTTCGTGAATAATTCCCAGTTCTGACCTTGACTTGAGCATTGGATGAGTTGTATGAATGTGATGACTGTAAGAATTCTTTGTTCCAATCTCCCCATTAGAGTGAGTGGTCGGTTCATACTTATGCATATCTTTATATTGTAGGCCATTACACCTGCAGCATCTGGATTTCGTAGGACATTTGGATGCGGTATGCCTTTTAAAATATATTTGCAAAGTCCCAATTCTCCCGTTTTCTTTTTGTCCAAAACTATCGTTGATGCTATCTGAGCTGGTCTTAAAGTTCCTATTTTTTTTTTAAATTATCAAGAGTTTTAGGCACTTCTCCTTTTCTAAGTACGAAAGTCTTCTGGCGAACAACTAAATGGTTTTGCTTTTCAATTTTGACTTTCATTTCATATTTGACTTCACGCCTGCTCGGCCTCTTGTCATCTAAATAATATCTCTCCAAATGTTTCACAAATTTACATAAAGTCGAACTTAATTACTAATTCTTCTCTTTCTAATTTTGTGTCTTAACTCGGTTTTCTTGCATTTGCATTTTGGTTGTGATCTTTTCATTTTGGCTAATTTTTTTCTCATTTTCTGAAAGATTTATTTTCTCAAACGCCATCATTTTTAAAGAGACCGTGTTAATTTTTTTAGCTGCTACACCACCAGGATCCAAGAATTCATTTCGGCTTTCTGCATTTCGAATTGCAATCAGTGTTGCCAACCATTTAAGGCCTTAAAATGCGATATTAAGATTTCGAAAAAGCGGATTATGTTTTTAGGTTTATTATTGTTATTCTAATAATTAAAGACAATTGTCAAGTTTAGTATAGCCATCATCTGCATCTAAGATGTACGGTTTGTTCATACCAATTAGGCTAACGAATTTATAGGGCACTTCAAAATTATGACAACATTTTTTAGGCTTTCGCAATAACTTTAAGTAAAAATATCAGATTAAAAGAAATAAAACTACCTTATGCGCAAAATGGAATTTAATGTTTCAATATACATTTTGTTTCTTAATTTTGATTTTATAATGTTCATCTGGCTGGAAAAATGGCAGGGATAAAAGACATAGGACAAATGATGCCAGTTCCGAAACTCTTTAAAGTGTTTACTTTTGCCCAAAAGGATACAGTGCTCTCGTTATTTCGCCACTTCACAATAAGTATGTTGTCGAATTATCACAAGATTCCTTCAATTTGAGCACTTGTGAATTTAAAATGCTCTAAAATATTTAAATAGAAAATCACTTACCTGTGCTTAACTTCATTTATGAATCCTATAATAAACTCTGTGCGTCGAAATCGAATTTCGTTTTCAACATTTGAAGAAATACTATTTATGTATCAAAGCTTCAAAAGCATACCCTAAGTATATTTCACGTTTAACGTGATCTTGAAACTCGTTTATTAACTTGGTTGTTAATTGCCTTTAAACACGTTAAATATGAGAGATTTTCATCATGGCTAAACAGTTTATATGCTTGCGTTATAACATATTTCCTGAGTTGCGGCAATGCTAAGATGAAGTTTAAGTTCAATCCATTGGTCCACTATTTTACTCAGAGCTCAATGGAAGCCCTCTGGTTTCTTGGTATTTTAAGAGGAACCTTAAAGAGGTAAAAATGGTTAAAAAATAAATATGAAGGCAAAATACGATGTGAAGATAAGACTACATACACATACGAAGATGGGCAACACATGAAACTATTAACACACATTGATTTTGCTGTACCTTGTCGCAATTAATAAGCTCATGAGTTTTTTGAAATCCGATTGTCGTTTACTACTTTTAGAAAACCAATTGAAACTTTCATACACTATGTATTCTTTAGGAAGTTCTACAGGCAGCATTAACTGCTGGTTGCAAGGAATGGCAGACGCACTTTATAAAAATCAAAGAGGGAACTATTTTTATTATGCTTGCATTGTCTGTTCTGATTCCAACTAACTTGCAAATGTCTAGTTCCATTAGTTTTAGCTTCAAGCAGAGATGGTCAGCTATAGTTTTAAAATCTCCGGCTTTACGTGGAACTCTCGACTAAAATGTTGATGTTGGAACTAAAATAGTTAACAACAACACCTGAAAATAAAGCTTATACACTTTTGGTTCAATTTATTAAAATTTACCCAGAGTTTTGCAGACACTGACATCAGTGCTGTCAACCAGCAATAACCAATATCAATTTTCAAATCTTCTAAGAAGCATGGCCACATAAAATTTTTTATTATATAGATGCACTTTGTTCTGTGAACCTTTAGACTACCTCCGTTTGTGAATTTATTTGCACATATGTATGTATGTACTTCAAAATTATGATAACATTTTTTAGGCTTTCGCAATAACTTTAAGTAAAAATATCAGATTAAAAGAAATAAAACTACCTTATGCGCAAAATGGAATTTAATGTTTCAATATACATTTTGTTTCTTAATTTTGATTTTATAATGTCCATCTGGCTGAAAAAATGGCAGGGATAAAAGACATAGGACAAATGATGCCAGTTCCGAAACTCTTTAAAGTGTTTACTTTTGCCCAAAAGGATACAGTGCTCTCATTATTTCGCCACTTCACAATAAGTATGTTGTCGAATTATCACAAGATTCCTTCAATTTGAGCACTTGTGAATTTAAAATGCTCTAAAATATTTAAATAGAAAATCACTTACCTGTGCTTAACTTCATTTATGAATCCTATAATAAACTCTGTGCGTCGAAATCGAATTTCGTTTTCAACATTTGAAGAAATACTATTTATGTATCAAAGCTTCAAAAGCATACCCTAAGTATATTTCACGTTTAACGTGATCTTGAAACTCGTTTATTAACTTGGTTGTTAATTGCCTTTAAACACGTTAAATATGAGAGATTTTCATCATGGCTAAACAGTTTATATGCTTGCGTTATAACATATTTCCTGAGTTGCGGCAATGCTAAGATGAAGTTTAAGTTCAATCCATTGGTCCACTATTTTACTCAGAGCTCAATGGAAGCCCTCTGGTTTCTTGGTATTTTAAGAGGAACCTTAAAGAGGTGAAAATTGTTAAAAAATAAATATGAAGGCAAAATACGATGTGAAGATAAGACTACATACACATACGAAGATGGCCAACACATGAAACTATTAACACACATTGATTTTGCTGTACCTTGTCGCAATTAATAAGCTCATGAGTTTTTTGAAATCCGATTGTCGTTTACTACTTTTAGAAAACCAATTGAAACTTTCATACACTATGTATTCTTTAGGAAGTTCTACAGGCGGCATTAACTGCTGATTGCAAGGAATGGCAGACGCACTTTATAAAAATCAAAGAGGGAACTATTTTTATTATGCTTGCATTGTCTGTTCTGATTCCAACTAACTTGCAAATGTCAAGTTCCATTAGTTTTAGCTTCAAGCAAAGATGGTCAGCTATAGTTTTAAAATCTCCGGCTTTAAGTGGAACTCGCGACTAAAATGTTGATGTTGGAACTAAAATAGTTAATAACAACACCTGAAAAGAAAGCTTATACACTTTTGGTTCAATTTATTAAAATTTACCCAGAGGTTTGCAGACACTGACATCAGTGCTGTCAACCAACAATAACCAATATCAATTTTCAAATCTTCTAAGAAGCATGGCCACATAAAATTTTTTATTATATAGATGCACTTTGTTCTGTGAACCTTTAGACTACCTCCGTTTGTGAATTTATTTGCACATATGTATGTATGTATGTAATTCATGGTCGATAGGATTACAGTTTCACAGGTTTTGAATGTGCTTGTAAATCACAGAGTTGAGCAACAATGCTAGATTTGCAGTATTCGCAATAGCATTTATTTTCGTCATTTCGTCATGCATCTCGCGGTTTTGGTTTATATTGAGTTTTCGCCAATTTGAGTTTTCTACGTACGCTTTATAAAAACACAATTAGTGGGGAAATACTCTGCTAGTGATGGAAAAGTGTGCGATGCTTCTTCGATTACATTTATTGCCGCAAAATCGATTAAAAGTGATGGCATATAGTAATATTTCGGATTCTTGCCAGAAATTTGTGAAACGGTACAATAAAGCCATTTCAACAATCAGTTCTGGTCTCCGAACTAGAATCAAGAAGAGCTCTAGCGTTTTGGAAACAGCCGCTATTGTCTTGAATTAAAACTACTTCTGTAGGAATGAGTGCATTCCGAAAACGACGAGTAAGCATAGATGTTCGATATGTTTTGTCTTCGTGAATAATTCCCAGTTCTGACCTTGACTGGAGCATTGGATGAGTTGTATGAATGTGATGACTGTAAGAATTCTTTGTTCCAATCTCCCCATTAGAGTGAGTGGTCGATTCATACTTATGCATATCTTTATATTGTAGGCCATTACACCTGCAGCATCTGGATTTCGTAGGACATTTGGATGCGGTATGCCTTTTAAAATATATTTGCAAAGTCCCAATTCTCCCGTTTTCTTTTTGTCCAAAACTATCGTTGATGCTATCTGAGCTGGTCTTAAAGTTCCTTTCTTTTTTTTAAATTATCAAGAGTTTTAGGCACTTCTCCTTTTCCAAGTACGAAAGTCTTCTGGCGAACAACTAAATGGTTTTGCTTTTCAATTTTGACTTTCATTTCATATTTGACTTCACGCCTGCTCGGCCTCTTGTCATCTAAATAATATCTCTCCAAATGTTTCACAAATTTACATAAAGTCAAACTTAATTACTAATTCTTCTCTTTCTAATTTTGTGTCTTAACTCGGTTTTCTTGCATTTGCATTTTGGTTGTGATCTTTTCATTTTTGCTAATTTTTTCTCATTTTCTGAAAGATTTATTTTCTCAAACGCCATCATTTTTAAAGAGACCGTGTTAATTTTTTTTGCTGCTACATCACCAGGATCCAAGAATTCTTTTCGGCTTTCTGTATTTCGAATTGGAATCAGTGTTGCCAACCATTTAAGGCCTTAAAATGCGATATAAGGATTTCGAAAAAGCGGATTATGTTTTTAGGTTTATTATTGTGATTCTAATAATTAAAGACAATTGTCAAGTTTAGTATAGCCATCATCTGCATCTAAGATGTACGGTTTGTTCATACCAATTAGGCTAACGAATTTATAGGGCACTTCAAAATTATGACAACATTTTTTAGGCTTTCGCAACAACTTTAAGTAAAAATATCAGATTAAAAGAAATAAAACTACCTTATGCGCAAAATGGAATTTAATGTTTCAATATACATTTTGTTTCTTAATTTTGATTTTATAATGTTCATCTGGCTGAAAAAATGGAAGGGATAAAAGACATAGGACAAATGATGCCAGTTCCGAAACTCTTTAAAGTGTTTACTTTTGCCCAAAAGGATACAGTGCTCTCGTTATTTCGCCACTTCACAATAAGTATGTTGTCGAATTATCACAAGATTCCTTCAATTTGAGCACTTGTGAATTTAAAATGCTCTAAAATATTTAAATAGAAAATCACTTACCTGTGCTTAACTTCATTTATGAATCCTATAATAAACTCTGTGCGTCGAAATCGAATTTCGTTTTCAACATTTGAAGAAATACTATTTATGTATCAAAGCTTCAAAAGCATACCCTAAGTATATTTCACGTTTAACGTGATCTTGAAACTCGTTTATTAACTTGGTTGTTAATTGCCTTTAAACACGTTAAATATGAGAGATTTTCATCATGGCTAAACAGTTTATATGCTTGCGTTATAACATATTTCCTGAGTTGCGGCAATGCTAAGATGAAGTTTAAGTTCAATCCATTGGTCCACTATTTTACTCAGAGCTCAATGGAAGCCCTCTGGTTTCTTGGTATTTTAAGAGGAACCTTAAAGAGGTAAAAATGGTTAAAAAATAAATATGAAGGCAAAATACGATGTGAAGATAAGACTACATACACATACGAAGATGGGCAACACATGAAACTATTAACACACATTGATTTTGCTGTACCTTGTCGCAATTAATAAGCTCATGAGTTTTTTGAAATCCGATTGTCGTTTACTACTTTTAGAAAACCAATTGAAACTTTCATACACTATGTATTCTTTAGGAAGTTCTACAGGCAGCATTAACTGCTGGTTGCAAGGAATGGCAGACGCACTTTATAAAAATCAAAGAGGGAACTATTTTTATTATGCTTGCATTGTCTGTTCTGATTCCAACTAACTTGCAAATGTCTAGTTCCATTAGTTTTAGCTTCAAGCAGAGATGGTCAGCTATAGTTTTAAAATCTCCCTCTTTACGTGGAACTCTCGACTAAAATGTTGATGTTGGAACTAAAATAGTTAACAACAACACCTGAAAATAAAGCTTATACACTTTTGGTTCAATTTATTAAAATTTACCCAGAGTTTTGCAGACACTGACATCAGTGCTGTCAACCAGCAATAACCAATATCAATTTTCAAATCTTCTAAGAAGCATGGCCACATAAAATTTTTTATTATATAGATGCACTTTGTTCTGTGAACCTTTAGACTACCTCCGTTTGTGAATTTATTTGCACATATGTATGTATGTAATTCATGGTCGATAGGATTACAGTTTCACAGGTTTTGAATGTGCTTGTAAATCACAGAGTTGAGCAACAATGCTAGATTTGCAGTATTCGCAATAGCATTTATTTTCGTCATTTCGTCATGCATCTCGCGGTTTTGGTTTATATTGAATTTTCGCCAATTTGAGTTTTCTACGTACGCTTTATAAAAACACAATTAGTGGGGAAATACTCTGCTAGTGATGGAAAAGTGTGCGATGCTTCTTCGATTACATTTATTGCCGAAAAATCGATTAAAAGTGATGGCATATAGTAATATTTCGGATTCTTGCCAGAAATTTGTGAAACGGTACAATAAAGCCATTTCAACAATCAGTTCTGGTCTCCGAACTAGAATCAAGAAGAGCTCTAGCGTTTTGGAAACAGCCGCTATTGTCTTGAATTAAAACTACTTCTGTAGGAATGAGTGCATTCCGAAAACGACGAGTAAGCATAGATGTTCGATATGTTTTGTCTTCGTGAATAATTCCCAGTTCTGACCTTGACTGGAGCATTGGATGAGTTGTATGAATGTGATGACTGTAAGAATTCTTTGTTCCAATCTCCCCATTAGAGTGAGTGGTCGATTCATACTTATGCATATCTTTATAATGTAGGCCATTACACCTGCAGCATCTGGATTTCGTATGACATTTGGATGTGGTATGACCCTTTCTCAGACAATTCAAGCATAATTGTGCTTCCTTTACAACTTTTAATTTTTCCGCGAATGTCAACGACAAAGTTAAAAATTTTCATATATTGACATTGTATGCACTTATCCATAAAGAGTTTTGATGAATGTTGATGTTTTTCTCCGGAACTCTTTTCCTTAAAATTATTTCTTAGATATCCTTCTAAATATTGACAATGTCGACTAAAAACTTCATAAGTCATCCCCAAGCTGGCAACTTATCGTATTCGATTTAATACCAATTTTATTTAGAACCAAGTAAATTAGTATCGCGTTTAATATATCTGCTTCACATTTAAGGGATAGTAATGATCCACGAAGGGCTATTCGATACCCATTTGCTTAGTTCCAACTGTCCGCGTACCATAAGTTAAATTAGCTCCTCTCTAATGCTGATAAGTTCCTGCTCATCCATAGCCCCTGCGAGCGCGTTATCAACGTAGAAATCTCCTAGTAGTTCCTAGCCGCTTTAGGAAACTTGTGCCTGTGATCAGTTGCAAGCTGTTCCAGTACTCTGACTGCCAGATATTATGCACAGGCAGTTCCATAGGTAATTGTAGACAATTTACAATGCTTTAATGGTGCTGTAGGATTTTCTCTTCAGATTGCTCGGCTTTACTTCTTTATCTTTTTTAGGCGTAATTTTTGTTTGGTACATCTCCTCTCCTATAAGTATCCTCACTAATTTTTGCACATTTTCGTCTAAAATGACGTCATCATTTACGCTTCCTCTTTTTAGTTCAGCGCGTGTTTTGTTTAAAAGCATTGTAATCTCGCTCTAACAATTTTCAAAAATTGTTATTGTTTGTTGTTGTAGGATTATTGACACCATCTGTTTCATTTGATGAGATTGCGATTTCACCACACTACCACTGAAACTCAGAATATCGTCAAAATCTGATACGGTAGGCAGAGGAACATTGTCGTATTTCTTCTAGCTCTTCCAGAAGTCTAGCTGTCAACTCCGTCTTGTTGCCTTTTGATTCCAACCGTCCTTTTTATAAAATATTTTGCGGAAGTATCTTACAAAAACCAACTCGTGCAAGAATTGAAGCCAAACAATCAATAAGTATGGCGTCGATTGCCGTTGTTCCCGATTTTCATAAGAGAATTTTGTTTACCGATGAAGCGTACTTCTGGTTGAATGGCGTCGACAAACAAAACTGCATCATTTGGAGTGAAGCTAATCCTCAAGTGTATATTGAAACACCGTTACTTGCAGAATCATTGGTCCGTACTGGTGGAATCATTGGTCCGTACTTTTTCAAAAACGATGATGGCCAAAACGTTACAGTCAATCACCAATTGGTATAGAGCCATGATTTGGACGTCCAGATTGGACTACATCTGAGCCAGCCCATATCAGTCATATGCCAGACGTCATATTTGATATGTAAAATTATCTTTTGAATAATGAAAAAAATCACGTCAATCGAATAATCCATCGTTGTTTTATTGCAATTCAAATTTCTATACCTCTAAAAAAACACCCGTTATATGTAGATAAATACACGTTGAAAAAAATTAGGACAAAAATTAAATTAATTTTTTAAGAAACTAATTAATTAAAAATAATTTATATATAAGTATATATAAAAGAAACACCTAACTTAGAAAACTGTTTCGGCAGGGAGAAAATGACAACGATTACGATGATAACAACGACGACAAGGAGAACCTGCTGAAAGTTCCAATCAGCGATTGCAGAAGACAATGGCTATTTGCTGCTGCAAGCACCTGCTGCAAGCAGCACTGAACACTGCTAAATTGCGTTGCCCATCTGCCCATCATGCCCATCAAAAGTGTTGGAAAACTAGATAAAGCTATTCAATAAAGAATACTGTAGTTTATTTTATGTTTTATATTATGATGTCTTTTATTTTCTTTGATTATATTTTCGTTGCAACACCACACCACTTGTTTACACTAAAACGGTTTTTCACAAGAAGAAAGAAAAATTTAGTGGGACCAGATGTAGTTACTTGATAAATAATCTCTATGTTAAATCACCACGTTAGAAGTGTTGCATAATGTTATTATTGAAATAAGGGTATTCCAATAGGCACCCCTCAAAAATAACATTATCATTAAGTTTACAAATATAAAAATATTGAATTCTTATTCTGACGTGGTTGGTGTGCATTCTGGGGAATATTGAATGATCCAGCATTTGCTGCAAGGATAGAGGGAAACCCAGAGAAAACTTGATCAGATCATTGTAATATACATAAAATATAGGGTTATAACATAAATTTAGTGTATGAGTATCCATTTTAGCAATTCAGTATGCGTTTTTAAAGTAACATTAAGTCAAATTAGATTTGGTTTAAATTCAACAATTCAGTTTGTTTCTTAAAAATTATATTAAGTCAAATCAAAAATTTGGTATTAATCCAGCAATTCAGTATGCGTTTTTTTTTTTTAAAGTAACATTAAGTCAAATTAGATTTCTTTAGCAACTCATAAAAAGATTAATTGTTGATTCTAGTCGATGTGTAGTCCCAACATATCTCGTAATTCTGCAAATCGTCCAGCAGGTAGAGGCTTAGTAAAGATGTCCGCCAGTTGATTATCTGTCGATATATACTCAATACAAATTTCGTTATTCTCTATCTGTTCTCTAGAGAAATGATATTTTATATCAATATGTTTGGCTCTTTTATGACATGAGGGATTATTTGCTATACTAATACAGCCTTGGTTATCTTCATAAATTTTAATGGGCCTTTTGTGTTTAATGTTTACACTACTAAGAAGAGATTTCAACCATAGAGCCTCTCTTACGGCTTCAAAAAGAGCCATGTACTCAGGCTGCTACTGAGTTCTGTTTTTTTGTATTCCAACAAATTAGATTGGAATCAAACATTTTAAATAAATAGCCCGTTGTACTTTTCCTATCAAGTTCATTTCCACCCCAAAATGAGTCTACAAATCCAACTAGTGTGTTTTCAAATAATGTATTTTTCTTATAATGAAGTTTCATGTCAATGGTTCCCTTTAAATATCTAATAACTCTTTTCAAACACTGCCATAATTCTGAATTATTTTTACTACTATATGTACTCAGGATATTAACAGCTGTAGTTAAATCTGGACGCGTACAAAGCATTATGTACATTAGACATCCAATAAGATTACGACATGGGGCTTTGCAATCCTCATCTGAGTTAAGCAGGTCGTAATTAAGTTTACTTGGCAAAGGGGTACTAACTGATTTACAGTTGTCCATGTTAAATTTATTTAAAATTTTCTTTATATATGCAGCTTGACTCAAATATATTATATCTTGATCCATTTCTATCCTTATTCCAATAAAATGACGTATCTCATTCAAATCAGTCATTTTGAATTTTGTACTTAAAAAAATTTTAAAATTATTCATTCTTTCTAAGTCTCTTGTTGCTATTACTACGTCATCAACATATAATAATACATATATTTTATCATTTACGTCACCTTTGTCCAGGATATAAATGCAGCGATCTACTGGAGAGTTTACAAAACTACATTCTTTTAATGCTTGCTCAAACACTTGAAACCAGCATCGAGCTGCTTGTTTAAGGCCGTAAATCGCTTTATTTAACTTACAAGCATTTCCAGCATCGCATGATATACCTTGAGGAGGCTGCATATATATTTCTTCATTTAAAACACCATTAAGGAATGCTGTTTTAACATCCATCTGATGGACTATTAAATCATATTGAACTGCTAGTCCCATTATGAATCTAAAACTAGCAATTCTAGCAACAGGTGCAAAAGACTCCTCATAATCAACTTGATATTTTTGAGTAAATCCTCTTGCAACTAGTCTAGCTTTATATTTTATTGGTATTCCTAATTCATTATGTTTAATAGAAAATACCCATCTACTACCAACGATATTCTTGTTTTCTGGCATTTTTGTAAGTGTCCAAGTGTTATTAATTTCATGGGCCTTTAACTCCGTCTTTATTGCATCCTCCCAAGCAGATTTATCATCTCTAAATTTTATCTCATCAAATGAGCTTGGAATTTCATCGAAAAATATATGGGCATTAAAAATATATTTTTTCAAACTCTCATCATCTTCACTATAAGATATTTTTGGTTTGGCGTTAAGTCTTTCACTTTTTCTTTGCGTTATTTTAGTATCAGTATTCTTTTGCACGCCATCTTTTGATTGATCATCTTTCTCACAATCCGTACTCTCATTCGGGATATATATTTCTTTATTTTCATTCAAATCAGTTTGTTTCCCTTTTTTATTTTCATTCGAACAATTAAGCTGATCACATTCCTTACTGTCGTATAGAAGTTCTGATCTAACGCATTCCGTACTATCGTTCCGGATATTTAGATGATCACATTCCTTACTTTCATTCAGGAATTTTGTTCTAACACACTCCGTACTATCGTTCCGGATATTCAGATGATCACATTCCTTACTTTCATTCAGGAATTTTTCATAGTTTCTTTCCCTACTCTCATTCGGGACTTCTTCTTCAGGCATAGATGCTCTAGAATAAACCATATTTGTCTCATCGACAACAACGTCCCTAGCAACAAAAAATTTTTCTTTCACGACATCCCATAATTTATAGCCATTTGGTTCATACCCTACAAGAATGGCTTTAAATGATTTCTCATCAAATTTGCCTTTCTTTACTTTATTATGTACATAGACAGTTGACCCAAATACTTTTAAAGATTTTAAATTTGGCTTCCTATTGTGCCACATTTCATATGGGGTCATTTTATTTTCACCAAGTGCTCTGCTTGGAATTCTGTTTATTAAATATGTTGCAGTGAGTGCAGCTTCACCCCAAAAACTTTTGTTTAATTTTGCTCCATTTACTATGGTGCGAGCTTTTTCTGTAATGGTTCTAATCATTCTTTCCGAGACACCATTCAACTGAGGTGTATGTGGCACGGTTAAATGATAGCTTATTCCATTTTTAACACAAAACTCACGCATTTCATTTGGCAGGTATTCTCTACCGTTGTCAATATACAAGTTAACAATTTTAAGATTAAAGTGAGCTTGACTTTTTGCAGCAAAATCTTTGAAAGCATTGAAAACGTCAGACTTGTATTTTAATAAGTAAGTTACACAGTAATGTGTAAATTGATCTACAAAAATCACAAAGTAATTTTTATCGTCTATTGTTGTTGGTGTAATTGGTCTGAATGGACAACAAATAAGGGACGCTTAATGTGACTTTTGTCTTTAGATTGATTGAATGGCGACCTAGCTTGCTTTCCATTTAAGCAGGACTCACAAATTTCATCCGAAATTTTTAAATTATTTAGAAGACTGCTAAACAAATTATTATTCTTTATTTCCAATAGTTTTGCTTTGCTAACATGACCTAATCTCTCATGCCATAATCGATAATTATTATTTCCCGCATTTATACTGTATGCTTGGGATTTTAGTATTTGTATGTTGTTGAACTTACCCGAACTTTCAACAACAGTGATGCCATTTTTCTTAATTGACACACCGTCTTGGTCAAAATGGATTGACATTCCGGCTTCTTGCAGACGCTTCACTGACATCAAGTTTTCTGCTGCCTCCTTGCAGTATAAAACATCCTCCAAGGTGATGTTGTGGCCATTGTATAATCGAACGATTCCACATTTTGTAGCGAATATGTATTGGCCTTCCTTCGCCACAGCAATTTTTATTGGTTGCTCCAATTCCACGCAATCAATAAACAGCGATTCATCATTGATTAGGTGATCAGTTGCACCCGAATCAATAATAAAACCAAGTTGTTTTGGTTTATCAACTTGGTTTAAATTTTTTATCATAAAAGCAAAACCGTGGTTATTTGTGGATGTTGCAAGCTGAACTTGTTTATTGTTATTGTTATTGTTTTCTTTATTAGTTTTATTTTCTTTATTTTTAATTTCTTTTAAAAAATGAAAACAATCCTTTTTTATGTGCCCTAGTCTACCACAATGGTGGCATTTAATGTTGAATTTTTGCTTTCCTTTAAATACCCTTTTCTTTTGTATTGTGCCTCTATTTTTAAACACGTGATTTATATTAGAATTGTGATTATATTTAACAACTGCCTTCATGACCTTTTTGCTAGTGTCATTGCTATCACTTCTTAGTTTAGTTTCATAGTCTAATAATTTATTTTTTACAAAGGTAAGTGAAAGTGTTTCATCGGACAATGTTTCTATTGCTGTAATCACACCATCGTAAGTAGAAGGCAACGTATGCAGCAAGTACATAACTCTTTCCATTTCGGCTAACTTGCCACCCGCCGCTAATATCTCACTGACAATATCATCAAATTTAACGAAATGACTGGAAAGAGTTGTTTCACTTAATAATTTGAGTGTCACTAAGCGCTAATGCGCAGCTAATTGTGAAGCAAGACTTCTGCGTTCATATATGGCATCTAATTTTTGCATAAGACCACGTGCGGAAATATTGTCTGCCGCGAAGTGTTTAAAACAGTCACTCAAATGTTGAACTAATATGCTTTTTGCACTTCTTTCTGCCTTATTCCAAGTTTCGTCCATTTCATTTGGCATTAGTTCATCAACAACTTTGAGAACGTCTAATTCGGCAAACAACTCCCTAATTCTGAACTTCCACACACCATATTTTTCTCCATCGAACGGTTTAATGTTGTACTTATTCTTTTCCATTTCTTTACGGACAAATATCACGAAAAAGAAAGAAAATTTTTAAGTGCACAGTTGGAATTTCACAATATATTGAAATAATAAAACTTCTTCAAAAATAGGCATGGACTGGGCCCATAACCTGTTGGAAAACTAGATAAAGCTATTCAATAAAGAATACTGTAGTTTATTTTATGTTTTATATTATGATGTCTTTTATTTTCTTTGATTATATTTTCGTTGCAACACCACACCACTTGTTTACACTAAAACGGTTTTTCACAAGAAGAAAGAAAAATTTAGTGGGACCAGATGTAGTTACTTGATAAATAATCTCTATGTTAAATCACCACGTTAGAAGTGTTGCATAATGTTATTATTGAAATAAGGGTATTCCAATAAAAAGTCCATAAATTTGGAGCTGGGATTCCTAGCCAGTAAATTGTGGTTAAGTGAAGCCATCATCGAAGGTAATTCCAGTGGCCACCTCCTCATTATTTGACGTCTGTTTGCAGGCCAACATGATCCAACATGGTTATGTTGCGCAGGAGTGACTCGACGGCTATCAACTTGTAGACATCATCTGCATTGGCCCATGCAAGAGAGGGCAATGGACATAGCCTGACTGAAATCTCTAGGGCGGTTGACCCTTTTCACCTGCCATTATATCTCTTCCGTCTAATAGAAACCCCAAATATATTATACTAGCATGCATAAATTCACGTTTCTGCATTCTTAGCTCTAATTTGTTCAGTACCAAACTGAATGTTCTTCTATACTATTACTATTGATCATTTGTCATCCATATATATATTGCCACCTTGTTCCCTCTTAGCATGTCTGCAAAAATATTGTTTATAAATTGTTGAAACACATACGGCGCATTTTAAGCCCATCGGCATTCTGTAAATTTCAAATTGCTCTAACAGTGTAACAAACGCCGTATATATATATATTTGCAAAGTCCCAATTATCTTTTTCTTTTTTTTTCCAAAAGTATCGTTGATGCTATCTGAGCTGGTCTTAAAGTTCCTTTTTTTATACCCTGTACCCATAGGGTAAAAGGGTATATTAAAGTCGCTAAAATGAATGTAACAGGCAGAAGGAAAATTTTCCGACCCCATAAAGTATATATATTCTTGATCAGTATCAATAGCGAAGTCGATTGAGACATGTCCGTCTGTCCGTCTGTCCGTATGAACACCGAGATCTCAGAGACTATAAGAGCTAGAACATCCAAATTTGGTGTCAACATCCGTCTATTGTATAAGCAGATCAAATTTATTTTAAATTTTTGCCACGACCACTTCCACCCCCGCGATTCGGGAAAAACCTATAACTAGAGCAATATTAAAGATATCGTATTCTTATTTGGCATGCACATTTATATGGCCAAAATGCACCTTTTGACCAAATTTTGTTAAAATCGGACAATTATCGGAGATATACGTATTTCCCTTTTGTACTGAAACGCCCCATGCAAAATGGGCTGTTAAGTGTGAGCGAGATAGCATGCGTTCGCTGTTGCTGCATACTAAGAGAATTTTTTTACAGGGTATACTCGATGTCGGCAGGGACGACTTGCTTGCTTCATTTTTAAATTATCAAGAGTTTTAGGCACTTCTGCTTTTCCAAGTACGAAAGTCTTCTGGCGAACAACTAAATGGTTTTGCTTTTCAATTTTGACTTTTATTTCATATTTGACTTCACGCCTGCTCGGCCTCTTGTCATCTAAATAATATCTCTCCAAATGTTTCACAAATTTACATAGAGTCGAATTTAATTACTAATGCTTCTCTTTCTAATTTTGTGTCTTAACTCTGTTTTCTTGCATTTGCATTTTGGTTGTGATCTTTTCATTTTGGCTAATTTTTTCTCATTTTCTGAAAGATTTATTTTCTCAAGCGCCATCATTTTTAAAGAGACCGTGTTAATTCTTTTAGTTGTTACACCACCAGGATCCAAGAATTCGTTTCGACTTTCTGCATTTCGAATTGCAATCAGTGTTGCCAACCATTTAAGGCCTTAAAATGTTATATTAAGATTTCGAAAAAGCGGATTATGTTTATTCGGGGAGAACCCCGGTGAATTATTATAAATAGTAAATAATTTAAGTTTAGAATTTAAAAACCTTGTAAATTGGCAACGCTATAGCCCCGGATTAACATTATCCGAAAGTTGCTCATTCTGAGCCTGTAAGCTCTCTTGTGTATGTACAGCGCAGTTGTGAAGTCGAAGAAGTTGAAGCAAGAACAATAAACGAAAATAGAAAACTTGGAACCGAAATTACTTTTATTCATCAAACGTGGAATTGAGGGAATCAAGGAGAAATTAAGTGGGCCGTATTTCTGGAAAATTGATACAAAGGCAATCAAAACATTTAAGCTAGAAACTCCGGCATCATTTTGGCGACCGTGACAGGACAACTCGAAGCTGAGTTTTATTCCGATTGCTATTGGTTCTCATTCAGATTAAATACATCACACCCATTAGTTTCTCACAGATTTCGAAGAATAGAAAGAGAAAATTCTAACAAAGCGGTAAACATATCTTTGGAAATTGGTCATCGCGAGCGGACATAACCCAAATTTCGTACACACGTGGAAGCCCCCCCACCCCGCAGTGCTCCACACATCGTAGCCGGTATTGAAACAAACCGCAAGTATACATCAATACATACATACGTACATTTATACACAAATACAAACATAGCAGCCACACATATACATGCAGCGGCTGTGATTCCCGTTCCACTGTTAACAGAATAACATTTGTTGGTACATTTCTGCCAAAAGATCGCTGCTATCACATTCCTGATAGACATGTACATGGTAATACATTTCTACCGAAAGATCGCTGCTATCACATTCCTGATAGACGTATAGTGGCACATTCCTGCCAAAAATTTGCTGTTATCACATTCCTGATAGACGTATAGTGGCACATTCCGACCAAAAATTTGCTGTTTTTACATTCCTGATAGACGACATTGCTGTTGGTACATCACTGCCAACACGTAAGACCATCGTCGGGTGTACTCACCTATCTTTTATTTGTTGAATTCATTAACGGAGTTTACTAGACTAATTCAATGACTAACGAAGACGAACAAACAACCGCGTCTGCAATCGGTGCGGGTCCCTCTACACCTGCATCAAGGCTAATATCGCTCAGAGCTCAGCGTACTCTATTTGAAAATCACATTAAAAATGTGTTTAAGAAGGTTCTAGATAATGCAGATGTTCTAAATTGTAGGCTCACAATTTTAGAATCACATTATAGGCAGCTGTGTTAAATACAAACGCAAATAGAAAATATTCATTCTATTGATTCCGAACGCGGAACGCAAGAAGAAATGTTTATCACCGTAAAGGTTAAATTACTTTCGCTACTTCAAACCAAAAAACATACACCAACGTCCATGGGAGCCGAAGCAAGCTTTCTAAATTCGTCAGTCAGTCCTAGCAATGGACATGGTCATCGTTTGCCAAAATTAAAGCTTCCGACCTTTGACGGCAAATACGCATTGTTTAAGGGATTCAAGACCTCATTTACCAATCTTGTACATAGTGACCCGAACTTACCTACAATTGATAAGTTCAATTATTTATTGAACTGTCTGTCCGGACCAGCACTAGAGGTCGTGCAGTCGTTTCAAGTTATAGAAGATAACTATGAAAAGGCATTGGATCGGCTGGAAGCTCGATACAATAATGAAGTACTGATTTTTCATGAGTGTATTTCAAGTCTGTTCTCCTGTGCGTCGATGCGCCACCCGGATGCAGCAGCTCTGCAAAGACTCATCGACAATGCATCCGCAATACGAGTTTCGTTACTCTCTCTCGGCTCGTTAGAACAGATCATGAATAGTATGATGATTTATATCATACTAAACAAGGTCGACTCCGAAACAAAGGTAAATTATGATGAGAAACAGAGTTTGGAGAAACTATCAACGTGGGAAGAGTTTTACAAGATCCTTAACAGGCGCTGTCAATTCTTAGAAGGTCAGAAAATTGATTCATCAGACCATCGTTATGCCTCTGGGCGGTCTAAGAACATATCGTCAGCGAAGACATTTCTTAATAGTATGACCGAATGCTTGTTTTGCAAATCGTCTGCTCATTATACTGGAAGCTGCAAGACGTTTAGCGACAGTTCGTTGCAACAGCGCCACTTGGCCATAAAAACCGCAAATGGATGTTTCAGCTGTCTTCGTAAGGGACACAAGGTGGTTGATTGTCCGTCCAAATCAAAATGCAAAGTATGTCAATAAAGTCATCATACCCTTCTGCACAAATACACAACGCCGGGCAACACGTCGGCACACCAAGCAAGCTTTGGAGATACCCAACCATCAGTTAACACCTCCTTGTTAATTCATACATCAGGAATATCAGTACTTCCAAGTGCGCTGATTCAAATCCAGGATGGTTTTGGAAAATTCCATGTGGTTCGTGCTCTACTTGACTCATGTTCAGAAGTAAACCTAATTACAGAAGAAACCGCAAAACGACTTCATCTTAAGAGACAGTTTGTAAATCAAGAAATTAATGGTATCGAAGACTCGAGAAGCAGAATCTCCTTTACCACATTCGCCACCGTACAATCAAGACATTCAGATTTCTTGTGGTCATCAAACTTTTCAATAGTAAAGAAAATTTCGGCTAAGCAGCCATCTCAAACGTTCGATATAGCAAAGTGGTCTATTCCTAAAGAAATTCAATTGGCAGACCCACATTTTTATGAGTCCCACAAAATACAAGTCCTGATTAACGTAGATGGATTTTTTGATGCCATCAGAGACGGAAAGATTAAAATGGGTCCAGACAAGCCGTGTCTTCTAAACACAGCATATGGTTGGATCGTTGGAGGCAACTTCGATGCGAAGATCATCAGGGTCCCGCAACGATGTTTTTTAACTGAAAACGAACCTCTACTGAACTCGTTGGTTCAACGGTTCTGGGAAATCGAAGAATTCAAAGTAGCTGGCGTAAGCTTCACAGCAGGTGAACGTTTGTGTGAAGAGCATTTTAAAAGGACAGTCACACAGCTGACAGATGGTCGAATCACAGTCAGATTACCATTTGCTGAATCCCCGGTCACACTCGGAAATTCATTTAATCTGGCACTCAGGCGGTTTAGATCGCTAGAGCGCAAATTGGAGCGGGATAATGATCTGAGGAGTTTATATGTCGAGTTTATGGACGAATACCTTTCGCTTGGACACATGTCCGTTGTACAAAATGCACATCGTACAGCCCCACACTATTATATTCCGCACCACTGCGTCCTGAAACCAGAAAGTTTGACGACAAAACTTCGAGTCGTATTCGATGCATCAGCCAAAACATCTTCGGGCAAGTCGTTAAATGACTTACTCCGAGTAGGACCTACAATACAACCTGACTTGATCACCACATTCTTGTCTTTCAGGTTGCACCAATATGCACTTACAGGAGACATATCAAAAATGTATAGACAATTTATGATAGACGAAAGAGATAGATGCTACCAATGGATCCTCTGGCGCGATAAACCGTCACATGAATTACAAACTTATCAACTCAATACAATAACTCATGGAATGTCTGTAGCCGCATTCCTGGCAATAAGAAGCATTCAACATATAGTAGATCTGTAAAAAGATCAATACCCTTTAGGTGCCGCTGCCTTGAGCAGCGACCTGTATGTAGACGACCTCCTCACAGGCGCAGACGAAATATCTCTTTTGCAGAGTAAAAAGGATGAAACCGTAAAGATCTTGTCTAAAGCCGGCTTGCAGCTCACCAAAGTCAGCAGCAATTCAAGGGAAATAACCTTGACCTCTAAAAACGAAGTGTTCATCGCATTGGAAGATCACGACGTCACTAAAACGCTAGGCATGGCATGGCAGCCTTCTAGAGACGTGTTTATGTTCAAATATAACTGTGAAGTACACGAATACCATACAAAACGATCTATACTATCTAGAATAGCTCGAACATTCGATCTACTCGGGCTCATCAGTCCTGTACTGATTCGTTGTAAAATACTGCTGCAAGACTTAACTTTAAAGGGCCTAGATTGGGATACACCAGTTAACGGAATCTTGAGAGACCGATGGATAGAATTGTTGGAGGACTTTAAAGAATTATCCTCGATTTGTTTTTACATTTTTGCAGCAGCGCTGCGAGATACATGGATTCGCAGACGCTTCGGAGAGAGCATACGGATGCTGCATTTACGTTCGATCACAGGTTAACAACAAGATAGAAAGAAGTAAATCTTTTAATCGCTAAATCAAAGGTGGCCCCAATGAAAGTACAGTCGCTTCCCAGACTCGAACTAGGTAGTGCACTTTTACTCAGTCGTGTTTGGCGAAAATTTGAGAAGAAATTAGAAATCTATGTTGGACAAGTTTATTTTTGGAGCGACTCCACAATAGTACTACAACGGCTTCAGATGCATTCGTCGAAATTGCAGTGTTTTGTTGCTAATAGGGTCGCTGAACTTCAAGAACACTCAAATGTCACTTGGAGACATGTTCCATCTGTTAAAAACCCAGCAGACATAGTGTCACGAGGATGCCGTGCATCAGAGTTGACGACAAACATCTGATTAAAAGGTCCAGATTTCTTAAAGCACAATTGCAAAGAGTGGACAATACCGAAGGACTTGCCAACAATGCCAATTGAAGTCCGTGCAAAGGCAAATCTTTCTTGCATCACCGCTATGAGTCAAGCAGAATTATTGTTATTGAAAGCAGGATCCTTTAACGCGGGGAGGATGTTCGGGGAGAACCCCGGTGAATTATTATAAATAGTAAATAATTTAAGTTTAGAATTTAAAAACCTTGTAAATTGGCAACGCTATAGCCTCGGATTAACATTATCCGAAAGTTGCTCAATATGAGCCTGTAAGCTCTCTTGTGTACAGCGCAGTTGTGAAGTCGAAGAAGTTGAAGCAAGAACAATAAACGAAAATAGAAAACTTGGAACCGAAATTACTTTTATTCAACAAACGTGGAATTAAGGGAATCAAGGAGAAATTAAGTGGGCCGTATTTCTGGAAAAATGATACAAAGGCAATCAAAACATTTAAGCTGGAAACTCCGGCATCAATGTTTTTAGGTTTATTATTGTGATTCTAATAATTAAAGAAAATTGTCAAGTTTAGTATAGCCATCATCTGCATCTAAGATGTACATACGGTTTGTTCATACCAATTAGGCTAACGAATTTATAGGGCACTTCAAAATTATGGCAACATTTTTTTAGGCTTTCGCAATAACTTTAAGTAAAAATATCAGATTAAAAGAAATAAACTACCTTATGCGCAAAATGGAATTCAATGTTTCAATATACATTTTGTTTCTTAATTTTGATTTTATAATGATTTTGTAATGTTCATCAAGGTACGTTCAAATTCAGCGTTTGAAAATGGCAGGGATAAAAGATATAGGACAAATGATGCCAGTTCCGAAAATCTTTTAAGTGTTTACCCAAAAGAATACAGTGCTCTCGTTATTTTGCCACTTCACAATAAGTATGTTGTCGAATTATCACAAGATTCCTTCAATTTCAACACTTGTGGAAAAATGATCTAAAATATTAAAATAAAAAATCACTTACCTGTGCTTAACTTCATTTATGAGTCCTATAATAAAATCTGTGCATCGAAATCGAATTTCATTTTCACTATTTGAAGAAATACTATTTATGTATCAAAGCTTCAAAAGCATACCCTAAGTATATTTCACGTTTAACGTGATCTTGAAACTCGTTTATTAACTTGGTTGTTAATTGCCTTTAAACACGTTAAATATGAGAGATTTTCATCATGGCTAAACAGTTTATATGCTTGCGTTATAACATATTTCGTGAGTTGCGGCAATGCTAAGATGAAGTTTAAGTTCCATCCATTGGTCCACTATTTTACTCAGAGCTCAATGGAAGCCCTCTGGTTTGTTGGTATTTTAAGAGGAACCTTAAAAAGGTAAAAAATGTTAAAAAATAAATTTGAAGGCAAAATACGATGTGAAGATAAGACTACATACACATACGAAGATGGGCAACACATGAAACTATTAACACACATTGATTTTGCTGTACCTTGTCGCAATTAATAAGCTCATGAGTTTTTTGAAATCCGATTGTCGTTTACTACTTTTAGAAAACCAATTGAAACTTTCATACACTATGTATTCTTTAGGAAGTTCTACAGGCAGCATTAACTGCTGATTGCAAGGAATGGCAGACGCACTTTATAAAAATCAAAGAGGGAACTATTTTTATTATGCTTGCATTGTCTGTTCTGATTGGACTAACTTGCAAATGTCTAGTTCCATTAGTTTTAGCTTCAAGCAAAGATGGTCAGCTATAGTTTTAAAATCTTCGGTTTTAAGTGGAACTCGCGACTAAAATGTTGATGTTGGAACTAAAATAGTTAATAACAACACCTGAAAAGAAAGCTTATACACTTTTGGTTCAATTTATTAAGAGTTTTGCAGACACTGACATCAGTGCTGTCAACCAGCAATAACCAATATCAATTTTCAAATCTTCTAAGAAGCATGGCCAGTGGCCACATAACATTTTTTATTATATAGATGCATTTTGTTCTGTGAACCTTTAGACTACCTCTGTTTGTGAATTTATTTGCACATAATTCATGGTCGATAGGAATACAGTTCCACAGGTTTTGAATGTGCTTGTAAATCACAGAGTTGAGCAACAATGCTATATTTGCAGTATTCGCAATAGCATTTATTTTCGTCATTTCGTCATGCATCTCGCGGTTTTGGTTTATATTGAATTTTCGCCAATTTGAGTTTTCTACGTACGCTTTTTAAAAACACAATTAGTGGGGAAATACTCTGTTAGTGATGGAAAAGTGTGCGATGCTTCTTCGATTACATTTATTGCCGCAAAATCGATTAAAAGTGATGGCATATAGTAATATTTCGGATTCTTGCCAGAAATTTGTGAAACGGTACAATAAAGCCATTTCAACAATCAGTTCTGGTCTCCGAACCAGAATCAAGAAGAGCTCTTGCGTTTTGGAAACAGCCGCTATTGTCTTGAATTAAAACTACTGCTACTACAGAACTACAGTTCTGACCTTGACTTGAGCATTGGATGAGTTGTATGAATGTGATGTAAGAATTCTTTGTTCCAATCTCCCCATTAGAGTGAGTGGTCGATTCATACTTATGCATATCTTTATAGTGTAGGCCATTACACCTGCAGCATCTGGATTTCGTAGGACATTTGGATGTGGTATGACCCTTTCTCAGGCAATTCAAGCATAATTGTGCTTCCTTTACAACCTTTAATTTTTCCGCGAATGTCAACGACAAAACTTGAAAAATCGACAGATTGTGCTCAGTATATTGACATTGTATGCACTTATTCTGAGACGCCATAAATAGTTTTGATGAATGTTGATGTTTTTCTCCGGAACTCTTCTCCTTTAAATTATTTCTTAGATATCCTTCTAAATATTGACAATGTCGACTAAAAACTTCATAAGTCATCCCCAAGCTGGCAACTTATCATATTCGATTTAATACCAATTTTATTTAGAACCAAGTAAATTAGTATCGCGTTTAATATATCTGCTTCACATTTAAGGGATAGTAATGATCCACGAAGGGCTATTCGATACCCATTTGCTTAGTTCCAACTTTCTCTTCAGAAGATTCGTTGGGAGTTTTGATGGAACAACATGAAGTGCATGGTTAAGACATCGGCAATCCCGATCTTGGAAAACACCACTCGCAGCTTTACACCCATAACCGGATGACGAGGCAGGTAATAGGTCATCTTGGAGATTCAGTTCAGTTTCATTTTAATCCAGTTCTTTCATATGGCCTAACTGTATATATTCTCTCATGAACTGGATGTACCTCGACTGTAGAGTAAACGGGATCTAGCTCCTTGAAATGTGTCTGTAAATCCTGGGTTGTCTTCTTTAAATGGCATTTCGACTTTGTATCTTCCATTGACATGTCGAGTGTACGTGTCAAGGAAATGTTTTTCAACCTTTACATCTTCAGCGTTAATAGATGTGTATGATGTCACTTCTTCTATCTCACAGAATCTTTGCAGCAGCCTATCTATGGAGACCGTGGACAGAAATGATGCGAATGGGGACTGCCAGGAGCATTCTACTGATGGGATGACCACCCAAATATTGTAGCCACTACACGGTGTCCTTGATCATCATATAGCTTGTCGCCTGTAAGAAGTGACCAGATGTGTTCATTCTCAATCAAAATATGAACTGACGCGTTAGTGTTGAATGCAGGATCTGCCAAAATTTAAATTTTAATTTAGAACGCTGAAGGTAATTTCTATAGCATTGTGCATTAAACACCATAAAGTTAGAACGAGCAACTGAGTATAGAGCAAAGTCTGAAAAACGACCCGATTTCTTATATTTTCTATAATATCTAGATTTCACATTTTTCAAGTTGCATAACTCACGAGAAAACCAGGGAGGTCTGTGCGAATCGAGAGATTTATAAAACAAAGAAATAGCAAGATTCATGTCTGAGCATCTGTATAAAGAGGACCTATCTGTTGAAAGAATAAGATTATTTAGTTTGACAAAGATAGTTGTACGAAAGTTACGGGATTTGGGCACAGGGCAGACACTAAAACGGCAGATCAACAGTTAATTCCAAAGGGGATGAAAGTTGTCTTCTGGGAAGACAAGAGGGTCAATTCAAGCGACTGCGTAGTTGGTAGAATCCAACACAAATATCAGATCCAAAGATCTTCCATTTTTATTACGCACTGGATTTATTTGAGTTAATGATAACTCGAACAGGCCATCAATAAACAAATGTGAAGTACAAGAGAGCAGTAGGGCAGACTCATCAGAAGGAGACCATGCTATTTTAGGTAAATTAAAATCACCAAAGACAATTAATATGTCACTATTAGAAAGCAATGATGAAACATGTTGAATATATTCTAAATGTTTAATATATACCGTCATGTCGGAGTGTGGCGGGATATAAGAACAAGTGATGTAGACCGAGAAGGATTTGAGTCCCACCTTGACACTGACAAACTCAATTACCTAATTATCAGGTAGATGAATCTGGCCAGAAGATAAGGCAGAGTCCACCGCAATCAAAACTCCTCCGCCTACACGAGAAGTCCGATCACACCTATAAATTGAAAATTTTGAAGAAAGAACGGATGCATCGTTAATATCAGGTTTAAGCCATGTCTCTGAAAACACTAAAATTTTAAAGTCAAATGCTAAACTATCTACATATAGTCTAGAAAGCTTAGATTTAAGTCCTCTTACATTCTGATAGGGCAGAATAAGGGACGAAACTAGTTTTTTTGGACACCAGCAGATGCTGGCGTCCCAGAAGGCAAGGAATTGGGAGGGATGGAAAGCCTGACTCACCTATGAGTTTTCTTTTTGGTCGTGTATTCCTTTACTAAGATGTGATCCGGCCAAAAACTGTTACTACAAATGCAGTCAAACAGTTCGACCGGGACACCTATTTTAAAGGAAGATATCTCCCTTGAATAATTGAACTTTAATTTTTCCACCACTATTTTGGAGACTTGAACTTTTGTCTTAATATATGCTAAGACATCATCCGACGAATGTTCGGGATCAAGTCTAGAAACAAAGATATGTTTCTTTGGTGGAACTCCAGTCAGAGGCCTACTGAAGCCAGGCCTTAAATCAACGGCGTCTCTAGTTGCCGCAATTGAGGCGCCTTGAATGTCCGTAAGTATGCCTCTAACTGGACGACAAACGGCAACACTTGATGATTGCCCAGACTTTTCGGAAACTACAGCTAAATTCGTCTACAGGAAAAGATTATTTCTTGGAGAAACGGAAATCGCCTTACCTTACGGCCACCATGCGTGATGGGGGTTGTAAACGATATTGGCTGCGGAGGATTTGTGTCTTGAGATGTGTGAATATGACATCGCGGCCGAGACTAAGTTAGGTATCGGCAGTTACTAGTTTTCTTCCTCTTTGGAGACTCGTTCCGTCTCCACAGCATTGAACCCATCATACAGTTGCGAAACTAGATGAGAGTTTTTTAAACCTATCCCTGGTCTCCCTCATGAATACCTTCATCTCAAATTCATCTTCTCGGCATGAGTCACACCCCCATTTGAGACCCCTTTTTTGCTCCAAACTATCTCCTACCTTGGCTGTGTAGCCAGCACACTTAACGTGCATGACATTTTCGCACAGCCAACATGCAATAAATGCGTTATGGGGCTCGAAGGGGTTTAAACATTTTTTGTTAGAGCAGACAGACATTATAAATTAATTGCAAATATTATTTGAAACATAAAATAAAAATGTCTCAGAATAAATCCAAGGAAAAAACTCACTCATTTTTAAAGTAAATTTGGCACTTGGGTCAAACTTGCAGAGAAAGATTAAAAATATCTAAGAGAAACTACACAGTTACAGGAATCACTTGTACGCGGTACAAAGATGCGAGCGCGAACAAAAGAAATTGAAGAAGAACGGGAGAGCCGCAAACAATGCACATGCAACAACAATGTGTGGGCGAGATCGCGAGAGCAAATTGAAACGGTAAGAAGTGCAAACGCAAGAGCAAAGATTAACAAGAGCAGCAACAACTGATTAGGGTTTGTGTTGTTCAGAAACAATTAGTTCAAAAATAGCGCAAATTCAAGTCGATTCATTGGATTTATAATAATAATGAAGTTAACACCGGATTATCACAAAAATTACAAAGTCAATCGTAATGATTTTAACCTGAGAATTAATATTAAAGCAGCAGCGAAAGAAAACACGCCAATCCACGAAAAAAAAGCATATAACCACAAGAATAAGCATTACCAACAAATAGAACACCAGCAGATATTTTAATTTATGCAAGCACACCCCTTTATACTCAAGCTAACAAGAAAAATCTCATTGAGAATTTAAATAAAAACAAAAGCGACTTTTTTGAAAAAAGCAAAAAAATATAAACATGCCCCATTAGTTAGAAGCAAGTAACTATACCATTCTGCCTTAACAGTTGCTGGGAATACTCCAGATGTTGCCTAATAACCTCACAATCTGCTGCTCTCCTAATATTTGCTAGGATTACTCCTAGTTTTACCCCACTATGACAAGAATACTCCGGGTCTTTCCTAACTATACTAGGAATACTAATATTTGCTAGGATTACTCCTAGTTTTACCCCACTATAACAGGAATACTCCGGGTCTTTCCTAACTATACTAGGAATACTCCTATTCTTCCCTGCCTGTGCCACGAATACTCCAGGTCTTCCTTAAATGTCCTAGGAATACTCCTAATCTTCCCTATCTATGCTCGGAATGCTCCTAAGGAGTATGGAGTTTTCTTTATGGTAAACTCAATTTTGGGAAGTTAGTCTTTTTCATCTCCGCGGATATTTTTACATGGATAGTTCCACGTTTCTACCCGCGTCCCCCCTAAGAATGTGTTTGACCCGAATCTCCAAAATAAAGTCTTGTGTTGCAAAGAAAAAGTCGTGCATTTTTATTACCACACATAAGGAGAAGAAAGAATAATCGGTCCTCCCACCTCACTACATTCATTGGTCGTTCGAGCCCGATCGGTGAAGAATCTGATAAGGATATAAATTCTTATTGCTATACTATTTGTTTGATATACACACAAACATATATGTAAGGAGTAGAGTTGCCACGCAATTGACGTGCTGCTCATTATGCATGGGACTTTGCTAGTTGGGTTGTCTCGCGAATTCTGGCAACCTGGCGTACTTCTGGTCTGGTAGTTAGGCAGTCAGCCACCAGAACAAAGTTGAACAGAAGCGATCTAAATTACCCAAACTCTGTATCTTACACATATTTATTATTTAGTAAACACTATAATGAACTAAGAATATTTTACATACATAATAAATATAAATATGCCGGTATAATAATACATAAAAATAATACCGGCAGTGAAAAGTTTCCCGGTTTTTTCAGTAGCGACTTTTCGCTCTAAATTTTATGGACAATTGTGACAATTGTGTGACACATATGTGATGCAAACAAACAGAGAGAGAGAGAGAGAGATGTCGGTTGTGTTAATTATATGAAGCTCCTGCAATCCATTTATCTTGAAAACTGTACGTTTCCTCTGCATCGGTGCCCATCGGTGTCTTTTTGCCGTTGGGTGTCCGGATCACAGGTGAGCAGGCTTTTCGGCGGTCATTCAATCGACAGCTTAAATCAGACTTACGCACTCTTAACGTTAACCGACGATAAGTCTGAGGTACGAATGCCCTCCTCGTCGACATAGCAATCTCTCTTACTTTATTTTTTCAATTGATTCCAGCAGTAGTTTAACGCCTGCATCAGTCCCAAGATTGCACTGAAGAAGGCGGAAGCGAGCAGACCAGCAAAGGAACTTGCGAAGAATTGGCGCAAATGGGAGAGCTGTTGCAGGATATCATCAAGGCAACGACACTAGGTAGTGAACCTAAGAAGAATGGCGATGTAAAAAACGAAGACACATAAAAAATAAACTGCGTAGGCAATCCAACAAGTTCAGATCATTATTCCAAGCAAATAACGCATTCTACGCGCTCTATCAAAATTGCGATGTAGCACAATCTTACATGCAGACCACACAACAGCAGACGGACACGCCTCCCAGTTCGCGCAACTTAATTTCGCAGACGAATCCCATTCAAGTGGCAGGAAATCGCAAAAAGTTCATCGTTGCTGGAACATAAACAGTGCAAAAAACGTATAATCCTACTCCCAAAACAACGGCCTGATGCAATCATAGTGCACAGCAAAGGCAGTATCTCCTACAGCGATATGCTGATGATTTTCATGCGGAATGAAAATGGAATGCTGAAGGCAATAGGCGAGAATGTCCGCATGGTTAGTGAAAGGCATTCTGCTACTGGAACTTGACTCGACAGGAGCTGGCAACCTTCAGGTCCTCAGCTAGACGGATGGGTCAGTGTTGGGCAGCCAAGCAAGGGCATTGTCGAAGGTTACCAGCTTGGGCATCCATCATCTGGATGAGATGACATCGCGGTAGGACATAATCAATGCGCTCTACTCGCTGCTAGGAGTATACATCCCAAGGATATTAACAGCCTGCGCCCAGCTTACTCAGGAACCCAGAGAGCGTCCATCGGCGTCCCCGCGGCAGTAGCGAACCCTACACGCACAAGACGACCAACAACTGGGCTTATAGCACTTTCAGTAAAGCTGTAATTTAGGCACGCAGCACTCTAGATATAAGATCGGGTGGGCACTTCTTAAATACCCAAATATGCTGTAAGTGGTTTTGTAGTTGCCACCTGCCTCCCAGATACTGCAAGCTACTGTAGCTCCCTAGATGAGCTTTTCAATGACGCACATGCCACCACACTATGTTGAGCATGACGCATGGGATCGAGCGTATAAAATCATAGTCAAAAAATATGCGCAAACAGGCTAGTCGCACCCACTGACCCGTCCTAGTTTTTGCTTATTGAGCACACTCTTTTTCCCCATCGAGCAGTTGTTGCAGACGTCCATCGTTTCAAGGAATTTTCGAAGCCGACACAGTCTCAACCGAAGAAATTCTCGCATTTTCAACATCCATTCTGCCAGACAAGATCCAAGGACCGGATGGTGTCCCAAATTGGGCTCTTTAGCTGACCATGTCTTTTCGCCCAGATGTCTGTGAAGCAACATTTAACCAATTTAGCCTTAGAGAAGGTGGAAAGCTCAAAAACTAGTCATTGTCCCAGAATCCGGGAAATCTGTTAACGAGTCCTCGTCATAAATACCTATATGGCTGGTCGGCTTGCTAGGGAAAGTCTTAGAACGGATTATATACTCGGTGGAGGTCTTTCCCCCAACTAATTTGCGTTCCGGAAGGTCAGATCAACAGTGAATGGCAAAAGGTAAAAAACACCTTGAACACGGCGGTTTGGAGACAATCCAGACGCAATCCAGTGCTTTGGAGCTCCACAGAATTTGCTTGCCCTAATCTGGCGCTTTTTCACGGATAAGAAGCTAGTTTACAACATCTAAGATGGTCAAGTCCAGGTGAACATCTCTCGCAAGGCTCCGCCCTGGGGCCTTTACTGTCGAATATAATGTACGACGGGATCCTTGAACAACCCTTTGCCATCTGGGTGCGAGCTTATTGGGTATGCTGACGACATCGCCGTGGTGGTGGTTCCCAAAGACTTGGAAACTAAAGAGCTTGCATCGGATACCGCTATAGCAGCCATCACAAACTGGCTGCGCTCCATGGGTCTGTCACTGGTATCGCATAAGACGTTCTCATCAGCAGCACGAAAATTGTTGAACAGCCCAGGGTCTATAGAACCTCCATTCCGTGTCATCAACGCTTAAATTAGTGGCATTTCCGATTCGTTATCCTCTCGCGCCTAGACGTCCGCTTTGGTTCTGCCGAATCTTGCCGGCTTGCTGCCTTCTTGTCCGGTTCCCAAGGGGTTGACAGGAAACCTCCCGGATCTGCCCTAAGCAGATCTGCTGTTTCATATATTGATCTTCTGATTGGTGTTGACCTTTTTGCCCACATTCTGGGGGAGCGGATCAAGAGGTATCTCCAATGATTGGCAAGTTTATGAAAAATTCTAGTCAGTGGCAGCCAATCATCCCATCTCATTACATTCTTATATTATCTAGCCAAACATTATTTTTCTCTGCAAACTAATAATCATAATTCCAACTAACTAATAACGTAATAATAAGTAGTTAACAAAATGAATATAATAATAATAATTCCTACCGTCTAACAATATAATAATAAATATTTAATCAAATAAGTATAATCCAATATAATCCAATATAATCCAATATAAACGCGCTCCAACTTTCCCATATTTAACTATATATTATATTTCTCTTCCATTCCTATCGCCGTATAGTTATTAGCCAATTTAGCTACGTCCACTACTGGCATGACTTTTGTTGCCCTTGCGTATTTCGCTACCAGAGAGTTGATCCAAGCTTGCAACATTTGGATCAACTGCTTTCTCACATGTTTCGCCCGTTTTTATTAGCTCCTCCGTCATCATATAGTATATCCATCACTTTGTCATTTTTGTGGACCCTAACTTTTGCCGGGAATACTGCTGGTCTTGCGCACCTAACCTCACACTCTGCTGCTCTCCTTATATTTGCTAGGATTACTTCTAGTTTTACCCCACTAAGCCAGATCTTTCCTCACTGGGCTATAAATACTCCTTCGACTTATATTGCTAGGAATAACACTCTTCTGACCTGCACAGCTTTCTAACTTGCTGAGCGCCAAGCTGCTGTTGTTAATGGCTTTTTTTCTCACACAGGAGCACTTTCTCATTTCGCCTACACATGCATACTCCTATGTATGTACCCTTCAGCGTTTTCCTTCATCTTTTGCTGCCATTACCATTGCTTTTACTTACTAACAGTTTTACAATTCTCTTAATATGTGTATATTTTCAAGCCAAACTTTTTTTTCTCCCAATTAATAATCCTAGTTCCTACCAACTAATAATAAGTAATTAACAAAATAAATGTAATGTTTGCCGTCTTGTCGCCCCTTACTTTCTCGCCAATTAGCGCTAGGGCCCTCACTCTGCTCAAACGACAAGTGCAAGACCACATAAGCTCTCATGTGGTGACCTCAGCAAGGCTTTGTTATTGCTTCTGTTTACTTGTTCAATTTCTTTCGCAAATGATAATGTTTACAATTTATTTGTTAACGATCTTATGGTAATAAATGCTTGGAGATCTTACGTATAAGAGTTGTTTTTGCTATGTATCATACCAAATGTTCGTTTGCATGTTTGAACCATACTACAATGTTTGTTTGTATGATTCAACTATACTTAGATGTTCGTTTTATTTGTTTCCTTGTATCTCCTGGCTATTTGTGAGGGATAAAAATTATTCCTCACAACCATGAAGGCAGAAGCAGACAAAAAAGTAAACATTTCTTATTTAACTTATAACATTTTATAGAAGACATAGAACTAGACATGCAATTGACAAGACTAGAAATATGTAATCCCAAACTTTTGAATTATCAATACATAGTTAGCATAAATACAAAAAAACTTCGAATTATAAAAACACGGATAGGAACAAAATATTTATAATTTCGCAAGTAGACAGACAAATATCTAAAACTCTTAAACACCACAATACAAAATTATACCCTATGCAGACGAAAACAACAATACATTATGTGACGAACCCAATAAATTGGACCTCGCCACAAAATCGGCCACAACATTTAAACAATAAAAACAATAATCCCTTAATCTATATTCTAATTTGTTATTTCTTTAATGAACCAGTTCCACATAGAGCATCTCTTCTGCGCACCACTGTTGAGCACACACGCATACATACATAAACAACGAAAGCTAATGGTAATTGTGCCAAAGAGCTGGCGTTGCTGCTTAGCTTCGCCGTCGGCAGCATACATAAGCAACGAAAGCTAACGGTAATTGTGCCAAAGAGCTGGCGTTGTTGCTTAGCTTCGCCGTCGACAGCAGCGTTCGCACCCAAGTGTCGACGCTGTCGTTGACGTCGATCTAATGCATCAGGATTTGACGAATATTGAGAGCTGACTTATAAGACATTAGCAATGACTGTTAATGCAACTAGGAGGCTGCCAGAAAGGGAGGGAGCGAGTCAACATATTTTGGTGACACGTGGCGACTGCGTGGCAAGTTTTGATTGGCTGAGCCCAACGTCGGCAGAGGAAAACGAGGTTAGGGACAGCGATCAAACAGAAACCAGTAGAAAAGAAACTGATTGACCACCACGGAGATCGGACGCGTTATTTTGATCGCAAGTGAAACATAAAAGTAACTAAGTCAAGGCATTAGAAAGTATCCTGCAGGAACAAAGAATAATTGTGAAGTGTGTGTGCAACAGGAGTGTCGCAGGTGAGTCTGCCCGTAGTTAATTGAGCCCATATGTCCTTTCGACCCCAGATAGGAGTTAGACAAAGACCCAGTTGTTGTGAGATAGGCTAATGATAGTGCTCTACTGAAAATATAAATGAATAAAGTACATTGTTTCGGATATATTGAGTGTCATTATTAATAGCCAGATCTTATAGGACTGCAGGTCAAAGTTGTTCAGGATCATTCAAGTAACAAATATGGTAGTGTAACCTGTTTAACCAAGTGTGTCGGTGTCCAGCGAATGTCTCTTAAAGTATGAGTGTCCGGGTGAATTCGTAACTCATGCTCTAAGAAAAACGTCCAACGTCCGGGTGATACCCTAGTTGACTGGGATGAGATTCCGTGTTTAACGATTTACTGTCGAGGTATTTCTTGTCAAATCGAGGTCCGGGTGGATCCCTACTTGATTTGGAAAGGGATTCCTAGGTCGGTAGACTCTGATCTTAGTCCTTAATTAGTATATGCTTGTTAAGTCAAGGTCCGGGTGAATCCCTACTTGACTTGATAAGGATTCGTAGGGCAATAGTCCCTGAATTGAGGTGTGTTTGTTAAGTCAAGGTTCGGGTAAATCCCTACTTGACTTGATAAACATACTTGGGACATAATACATAGTAGTATCCTAGGATTTGTGTATGTCGATAAGGCTCAGTTCCAGACTCCCCTGCTGGCCATACCCTGCCTTTCCCAATACCACTGTCGTATATATTATTCCCCTTTATGTCGTTAATATTGTCTTTAACCATGTGTGTGATCATTATAATTAGGCATAAAATCATTATATCCCTATTATGCCTTCCTCAAACAAATATTCAGGTCCCGGTATTTCTTTATAAATAGTTCTGTTAAAAAAAGGCCCTGGGAAGACTGAGATTTGTACCCCGGCCGAAAAACTTCCTTACAGATGGCGCCCGAGCAGGGACCCGAGATTTGAAAATTTTTCTTAGCTCAAAATATTTTTGTTTTAAGAACTTGAGGATTTCACCTTCTTGGAGTAAAGTCCCACCATAATATTGATCACGTTCAGATGGTGCCAATGTGTATGTTGTGTGCTTGCCTTCTACCATATATAAAAAAAAATAAATATGTATATATATACAAAAGTCCTGCCAACGATTTTGTCAACGATAGAACCACCTACAGAATTATTGACAGAGCTGATCACCACAGCAGAGTCCCGATAGAGTAAACGGTAGAATCATCGACAGAAATTTAGGTTAATAAAGTCAACGATAGAACCAGCTACAGAACCATCGACAGAGCTAATTACCCCGGCAGAGTCTCGGTAGAGTCAACGGTAGAATCCTCGACAGATATTTTACAGTAGCGAAACTCGAAAGTATCACCCGAAATATACCTGGAAAACATTTAAATTATAAAAACAAGTTTTACACACATATCATAATACTGAGTGGAATTTTCCGCCAGTGTAGTTCATGTACAGTACTTCAGCCTAGCGTCTGTCGTATAGCGGGATTCGATTCCAAATTCGATTGCGGGTACAGTTGCCGGCAATGAAGTACAGTCCCGTGTACATAATTCAAAAAGAAATATATACAGCGGCAGTGCTGCTAGCAATGATGCCAACGGTACTATCAGAAGAACGGTAGAGCATAGTAGTGCTAGCTTTTCTGACACACTGGTTCGCAGCTTATGTCAAAATTGGTCACGTGGTCGATTACTATTGGTCGACGAACTTAGCTTCATTCTTAACGCCATTCGCAGGATAGCAACAGTGAATCAGGATTCAACAATCAAGTCTGAGCAGCCAAGCAGTGAACATCGCGCAGGATAACAACAGTGAACATCACACATGAGATCAACAGTGAATCAGGATTCGACAATCAAGTCTCAGCAACCAAGCAGTGAACATCGCGCAGGATAACAATAGTGAACATCTCACAGGATATATACAGGATCCAGGGGTCTACTTTAAGGAGCCCAGCCCAGCAGGGAACATCAACCAGCAGTGCACCAGGACTAGGCAGGATATGCCAAACATAGCAGTGAACCAGGACTAAGCTAGACATTCTAAGTCCAGCAGTGAACATCAGCCGGCAGTGAAACAGGACTAGGCAGGGCATGCCAACTACAGCAGTGAACCAGGACTAATTAAAAATCAACGACGATATAGCGCGATCGAGGAGGGTATTCGAAGTAACACAATTGAAGCCCAGCAGCAGAAATCAATCAGCAGTAAGTCCATCTAGAACCACCATCGATATTCCCAGCCAAGCAGTGGATACGAACCAACCATAAACTCTCGCAGCAGTGAACCAAGACAACAACTGTGTACAGCAGTGCCATCTAAAATTATATAGGTGTAGCAGTGAAATCCTACCGACAAATCCATTAGACCTTCAGAGTCCTTACTGTCCTTTCATTTAACCTTTAGATTCCAGTCGCTTTTACTCCAGTAATTGAATAAATATGGGAGTAAAATGGATCTCTTATCGGCGCAAAGCCGAGTTAGAAACCTTTTTTGCCGAATTTGGATTAAGCCCTCTTGGTACGGTCGCATCTCGCGCAGTCGGTTTTTCAGCTTTGCCTCTAGAGAAGATCATAAACCCGAGGTCTTATCCCGATTAGCTGAATTAGAGGCTCAGTACGGGCTAGCAGCGACCAGCGACAAAGTCTTAGACATCAAGCCACGTTCACGATCTATATCACCATCGAAGTACTTAACAGAGTCGGAGGCATCTAGGACTCAGGATAGTGAAGGAAGAAGCTTACCCGTCCCAGCTTTACCTTCCAGCCATACTAAAGTAGCACTCGAGGTACTCCAGACACTTCGATCGTCGGCAACGGACGCTCTTCCTCAACGAATTTCCGACATAACTAATCACTCCAGTATAGCGGAGAAAGTATCCAAGATCCTCTCTATTTTTTAGAGAAAGTGGAAACTCGTGCAGATACTTATCATATCAACCCGGAAGTATTACCAAGGATGATGTCTATTCTATTCTCTGGACGCGCAGAAGGATGGTGGCAAACAACGGATCTGTTAGATGCCTCTTGGGCAACCTTTAAACGAGGATTTCTGGAGTTTTTCTTACCCCCTCGGTACTTCGAAGAGTTAGAAGATTCCATTCGTACCCATAGACAACGTCCTAGAGAACCTTTCAAACAATACCAGGTGGACCTGAGACTTATGATGAGAAGAGCCAACTACTCTACCCAGCAAGAGCTGGAACGCATTTATGACAATCTGCATCCAAAGTACCAGTTATATACTCGACGAAGGGATTTCCAAGATTTAACGGAACTGACCCGTTTGATTGTTAATTACGAAAACTATTAGAAGCGAAAACTCACCAGACTTCTTAAAAAACTCCACTTCACAGAGAAACGTCCAACCGAGCTATCCCAACATTTACCAACTGTCGAAAGCACCAGTAGATACACAACGGGCCTGCAGGAATTGTAGCGAATCTGGCCACTTTTGAAGACAGTGCCGGAACCAGCAGAGACTTTTCTGCTGGGATTGTGGAATCGGCGGTGTTCGTACCATAGCCTGCTGTCGACGGTCGGGCAACGCCGAGCGCGCTCGTTTGAACGGGGAACAAACGGAAGAAGCGCCGAAACAACCCCTGCTTTAAGACATCTTCAATTTGCAGAAGGTCATCTCATAGCATCTCGCAACTCTCGATACAGGAGCCACAAGGAGCTTCATCAGCGGGTCTTTGGCGCAACAAGTGGGAACTTCTGAAGACTGGTTACAAGTATGCACTACAATTAACCTAGCTGACGGATCCCGCAAGGAAATCACCCAAGCTATAGAAACAGAGATTTGTTTGGGTTCGCAGATTGTAAAGATACCTTTGTTGATTCTACCCGACATCATGGATCACCTTATACTCAGCACGGATTTCTTAAGGAGCATGCGATCCACGATACAATGCGGCAAGAATCACCTACGACTGGAACCAACACCGGAATTATCGAGCGGAATCCTCGAGCAAGCTGCGACTATCAGAAGTCTTAGTACCAAGATCTGCGCAATCGCACCAACGCGACCAAGAACCGCCTCAACAGAAAGCGAACCCAACGACGAAGTGGGTAAGAAGCACAGTCTTACCTCCCCCGGTGAAAAGGCTGTACTAAATAATCCTTTTCGGAAGCAAGGGACAGGAATCTCAAAAGCAAACCCCGCCAAGTTAGGGTTGGTAACATCGGCAACTTCAGTTATCAAGGAAAGCGAGTTATCCGAACCCTCTGACGGGACTCAGCCCTTACCACCCTACACCCAGAACGACGACCTCACGATGCACGCAGCGGCTGAAGAATTCTTGCGGCGGGAATTGCCAAAGTTCGACTTGCTAAAAGGTGTGTCTCACATTGCAGAGCATGTTATCAACATGAAAGACGATCGTCCCATTAAACAACAAGACCATCAACGACACAGTGGACCAGTTACTCCTTGAAGACCGCATCGAGCCTTCGAGAAGTCCTCACAGCGCACCGATAGTACTAGTGGGTAAGAAAACTGGAGAGATGCGTATGTGTATTGATTTCAGACAATTGAACGCCCAATCCATAAGAGACGCCTACCCCCTTCCTCGAATCAACCACATACTGGAGAAGCTTTGTGATGCCAAATTCATCTCTACATTGGATCTCAAAAGTGGTTATTGGCAAATACCATTGTCTAATGCGAGTCGCGAATGTACCGCATTTACAGTTCCGGGTCGTGGACTATTTCAGTGGAAAGTAATGCCTTTTGGACTACATTCCGCTGCCGCTACCTTTCAGCGAGCACTGGATAGTGTGATTGGCCCAGAAATGGAACCTGCCACTTTCGCTTACTTAGACGATATAATCGTCGTAGGGAAAACGCTTGAAGAACATATGACCAATCTACAAGAGGTCTTTCGACGTTTGCGGGAAGCTAATCTACGCATCAACCAGGCAAAGTGGAGATTCTTCAAACGAAGAATACAGTTTCTTGGACACGTGATCAGCGAGCTGGGTATACACACCGACCCTGAGAAGGTAGCAGCAGTCCGCGAATTGGCCCCACCAAGTAATATACGACAACTCCGGCGTTGCTTAGGCATTGTTTCCTGGTACCGCAGATTAGTTCCAGAATTCTCAAGCATTGTACAACCGATCACAGTCTTATTATAGAAGAATACCAAGTGGAAGTGGGATGTCGAACAACATCGGGCTTTCGACCAGCTAAAATCTCGATTGACTTCCGTACCTATACTAGCATGTTCCGACTTCAATGAGAAGTTCTACTGATGCTAGTGACTACGGACTAGGCGCGTTGTTGACCCGATGTCAAGAGGGTACAGAAAGAGTGATCGCTTATGCCAGCCGACGTCTACTTTCCCCGGAAGAAAACTACTCTGCAACCGAGAAAGAATGTCTTGCAATCGTGTGGTCAATACGTAAAATGCGCTGCTACCTGGAAGGATATCGATTCGAAGTAATCACGGACCATCAAGCTCTCAAATGGCTTAACTCCAACGATAATCCTACTGGTCGCATCGCTCGCTGGGCACTCGAGTTACAGCAGTATGAATTTGACATCCAGTATCGCCGAGGCAAACTGAATGTAGTGGCCGACGTACTGTCCCGCCAACCTTTGGATGTGTTAAACAACATATAGGAGGCTCTACCGCAGTGTACTTGGTGGAGTAAACTCAAACGTCGATTAGAAAAACATCCAGACCAGTTCCCTGGGTTCCTTTACGAGGGGAATCAGCTCTATCGAAGAAAGAACCATCACCCCGACAACGACGACCCTATTCCATGGAAGCTCTGCGTTCCTAAAGAAACAAGAAGACGAGTTCTGCAGGAGTGCCACAACGGACCGACAGGGAAACCATGTTAAGAGTATCCCAGAAATACTATTGGCCCGGATTCTTCCGCGATGTGTCGCATCACGTTCGCAGCTGCTTGGAATGTCAAAAATATAAAGTGGAACAAATAAAGCCGGCCGGAAAGATGTTTACCCGTCAAGTCAAAGAACCTTTCAGCATAGTCTGCATGGACTTCGTCGAGAAAGAATTATCGGACGCTTTAGAATCCCCCGCACTATAGTGTGTGATAACGGCACGCAGTTCACCAGTCGTTCATTCAAAGACTTCAGTCGTCAAGCGGGAATCGAACTCCAGTTGACCGCACCTTACACGCCTCGTCAAAACTCCACGGAACGCACTAATCGTACAGTGAAGACCATGATTGCCCAGTATCTCGGAGAGCGACAAGACACGTGGGTTCACCTCCTGCCAGAGTTCACAATAGCCATAAACTCCAGTGTGTGCGACTCAACGGGATTCACCCCAGCGTTTCTGGTGTTTGGAAGAGAACCTCGACTCGGAACAACGGCATGGTCTCCAGAAGATCGTACGCAACGTATGGTGGACATATTTAAGACAGCCCAAGTCAACATGCAAAAAGCGTCTTCAGATCAGAGGCGTCACTACAACCTACGACATCGCGATTGGCGACCAATTCTTGGGGAGGAAGTCTTACTAAGGCAACACCACCTCTCCAAAGCATGCGCAGGATTTGGCGCTAAACTGGCATCTAAATTCGACGGACCCTACAAAGTAATCAGGTTTATTTCCAGGAACATAGTTCGACTACAAGAAATCCATGGTATACGACAACGCACAGCTAGCGTAGGTGACCTCAAACCCCGTCAACGGGTCGAAGACGTTGATAGAGTCGACGCAGGAACCTCTCACGAAGTCTTAACCTAGCCATCAACGAGTCCAGGAAAAGGTATCCCAGAAGAAATCGATACCACACGGCATGAGACGGATTGATTCGCAGAGGCCACTTGTTGGAAGGCACGCCTTCCCAACGTCCCTGTTCCCCGTTGGGGGAAGTCTCTTATGCATAACACGTAATTTTTCCCGTTCCCCAGACAGGTTCGGAAATATCTTTCCCTCTAATTTTAGTTCAAATCTGTATCTTTAATCGTAAGCCTTATCTCCAGCATTGTAAACCACACTGATAGGGATAGTAGGTAGGGTCATAAAGAATAGATTCCTACAATTCTGGTGGACGCGGTAAAGGAGAGGCGATCCCCGTTACGTCAAATTTCTGCAGGAGGCAGCCGGTAAATTGTCCAGCGTTCACATTAATAACGCCCGACAGGTCACCATTGCCTGTGTCGTTCGCACCCCGAAGTAGAGGGGGTGTGACGAACCCAATAAATTGGACCTCGCCACAAAATCAGGCACAACGTTAAAACAATAATAACAATAATCCCTTAATCTAATGCAACGGGATTTGACGAATATTGAGAGCTGACTTATAAGACATTAGCAATGACTGCTAATGCAACCTTTGGATGTGTAAAACAACATACAGGAGTCTCTACCGCAGTGTATTTGGTGGAGAAAACTCAAACGTCGAGTAGAAGAACAGCCAGACCAGTTCCCTGACTTCCTTTATGAGGGGCATCAGCTCTATCGAAGGAAGAACCATCACCCCGACGACGACGACCCTATTCCATGGAAGCTCTGCAGAACTGCTACAACGAACCGACAGCAGGACATTTGGGAATCAGGAAAACCATGTTAAGAGTATCCCAGAAATACTATTGGCCCGGATTCTTCCGCGATGTGTCGCACATCTGTCTTATCCCGTTTAGCTGAATTAGAGGCTCAGTACGGGCTAGCAGCGACCAGCGACAAAGTCTTAGATATCAAGCCACGCTCACGATCTATATCACCATCGAAGTACTTAACAGAGTCGGAGGCATTCAGGACTCAGAATAGTGAAGGAAGAAGCTAACCCGTCCCAGCTTTACCTTCAAGACATACTAAAGTAGCACTCGAGGTACCCCAGACACTTCGATCGTCGGCAAGGGACGTTCTGCCTCAACGAATTGCCGACAACACTAATCACTCTAGTATAGCGGAGAAAGTATCCAAATGGTGTATTACCTTCGATGGCTCGGCAGATCCTCTCTATTTTTTAGAGAAAGTGGAAATTCGTGCAGATACTTATCATATCAACCCGGAAGTATTACCAAGGATGATGTCTATTCTATTCTCTGGACGCGCAGAAGGATGGTGGCAAACAACGGATCTGTTAGATCCGAGGATTTCTGGAACGCATTTATGACAACCTGCATCCAGAGTACCAGTTATATACTCGATGAATGGATTTTCAAGATTTAACGGAACTGACCCGTTTGATTGTTAATTACGAAAACTATTAGAAGCGAAAACTCACCAGACTTCTTAAAATACTCCACTTCACAGAGAAACGTCCAACCGCGCTATCCCTCGAGCAAGCTGCGACTATCAGAAGTCTTAGTACCAAGCTCTGCGCAATCGCACCAACGCGACCAAGAACCGCCTCAACAGAAAGCGAACGCAACGACGAAGTGGGTAAGAAGCACAGTCTTACCTCCCCCGGTGAAAAGGCTGTACTAAATAATCCTTTTCGGAAGCAAGGGACAGGAATCTCAAAAGCAAACCCCGCCAAGTTAGGGTTGGTAACATCGGCAACTTCAGTTATCAAGGAAAGCGAGTTATCCGAACCCTCTGACGGGACTCAGCCCTTACCACCCTACACCCAGAACGACGACCTCACGATGCACGCAGCGGCTGAAGAATTCTTGCGGCGGGAATTGCCAAAGTTCGACTTGCTAAAAGGTGTGTTTCACATTGCAGAGCATGTTATCAACATGAAAGACGATCGTCCCATTAAACAACAAGACCATCAACGACACAGTGGACCAGTTACTCCTTGAAAACCGCATCGAGCCTTCGAGAAGTCCTCACAGCGCACCGATAGTACTAGTGGGTAAGAAAACTGGAGAGATGCGTATGTGTATTGATTTCAGACAATTGAACGCCCAATCCATAAGAGACGCCTACCCCCTTCCTCGAATCAACCACATACTGGAGAAGCTTTGTGATGCCAAATTCATCTCTACATTGGATCTCAAAAGTGGTTATTGGCAAATACCATTGTCTAATGCGAGTCGCGAATGTACCGCATTTACAGTTCCGGGTCGTGGACTATTTCAGTGGAAAGTAATGCCTTTTGGACTACATTCCGCTGCCGCTACCTTTCAGCGAGCACTGGATAGTGTGATTGGCCCAGAAATGGAACCTGCCACTTTCGCTTACTTAGACGATATAATCGTCGTAGGGAAAACGCTTGAAGAACATATGACCAATCTACAAGAGGTCTTTCGACGTTTGCGGGAAGCTAATCTACGCATCAACCAGGCAAAGTGGAGATTCTTCAAACGAAGAATACAGTTTCTTGGACACGTGATCAGCGAGCTGGGTATACACACCGACCCTGAGAAGGTAGCAGCAGTCCGCGAATTGGCCCCACCAAGTAATATACGACAACTCCGGCGTTGCTTAGGCATTGTTTCCTGGTACCGCAGATTAGTTCCAGAATTCTCAAGCATTGTACAACCGATCACAGTCTTATTATAGAAGAATACCAAGTGGAAGTGGGATGTCGAACAACATCGGGCTTTCGACCAGCTAAAATCTCGATTGACTTCCGTACCTATACTAGCATGCTCCGACTTCAATGAGAAGTTCTTCTGATGCCAGTGACTACGGACTAGGCGCGTTGTTGACCCGATGTCAAGAGGGTACAGAAAGAGTGATCGCTTATGCCAGCCGACGTCTTGCAATCGTGTGGTCAATACGTAAAATGCGCTGCTACCTGGAAGGATATCGATTCGAAGTAATCACGGACCATCAAGCTCTCAAATGGCTTAACTCCAACGATAATCCTACTGGTCGCATCGCTCGCTGGGCACTTGAGTTACAGCAGTATGAATTTGACATCCAGTATCGCCGAGGCAAACTGAATGTAGTGGCCGACATACTGTCCCGCCAACCTTTGGATGTGTTAAACAACATATAGGAGGCTCTACCGCAGTGTACTTGGTGGAGTAAACTCAAACGTCGATTAGAAAAACATCCAGACCAGTTCCTTGGGTTCCTTTACGAGGGGAATCAGCTCTATCGAAGAAAGAACCATCACCCCGACGACGACGACCCTATTCCATGGAAGCTCTGCGTTCCTAAAGAAACAAGAAGACGAGTTCTGCAGGAGTGCCACAACGGACCGACAGGGAAACCATGTTAAGAGTATCCCAGAAATACTATTGGCCCGGATTCTTCCGCGATGTGTCGCATCACGTTCGCAGCTGCTTGGAATGTCAAAAATATAAAGTGGAACAAATAAAGCCGGCCGGAAAGATGTTTACCCGTCAAGTCAAAGAACCTTTCAGCATAGTCTGCATGGACTTCGTCGAGAAAGAATTATCGGACGCTTTAGAATCCCCCGCACTATAGTGTGTGATAACGGCACGCAGTTCACCAGTCGTTCATTCAAAGACTTCAGTCGTCAAGCGGGAATCGAACTCCAGTTGACCGCACCTTACACGCCTCGTCAAAACTCCACGGAACGCACTAATCGTACAGTGAAGACCATGATTGCCCAGTACCTCGGAGAGCGACAAGACACGTGGGTTCACCTCCTGCCAGAGTTCACAATAGCCATAAACTCCAGTGTGTGCGACTCAACGGGATTCACCCCAGCGTTTCTGGTGTTGGGAAGAGAACCTCGACTCGGAACAACGGCATGGTCTCCAGAAGATCGTACGCAACGTATGGTGGACATATTTAAGACAGCCCAAGTCAACATGCAAAAAGCGTCTTCAGATCAGAGGCGTCACTACAACCTACGACATCGCGATTGGCGACCAATTCTTGGGGAGGAAGTCTTACTAAGGCAACACCACCTCTCCAAAGCATGCGCAGGATTTGGCGCTAAACTGGCATCTAAATTCGACGGACCCTCCAAAGTAATCAGGTTTATTTCCAGGAACATAGTTCGACTACAAGAAATCCATGGTAAACGACAACGCACAGCTAGCGTAGGTGACCTCAAACCCCGTCAACGGGTCGAAGACGTTGATAGAGTCGACGCAGGAACCTCTCACGAAGTCTTAACCTAGCCATCAACGAGTCCAGGAAAAGGTATCCCAGAAGAAATCGATACCACACGGCATGAGACGGATTGATTCGCAGAGGCCACTTGTTGGAAGGCACGCCTTCCCAACGTCCCTGTTCCCCGTTGGGGGAAGTCTCTTATGCATAACCCGTAATTTTTCCCGTTCCCCAGACAGGTTCGGAAATATCTTTCCCTCTAATTTTAGTTCAAATCTGTATCTTTAATCGTAAGCCTTATCTCCAGCATTGTAAACCACACTGATAGGGATAGTAGGTAGGGTCATAAAGAATAGATTCCTACAATTCTGGTGGACGCGGTAAAGGAGAGGCGATCCCCGTTACGTCAAATTTCTGCAGGAGGCAGCCGGTAAATTGTCCAGCGTTCACATTAATAACGCCCGACAGGTCACCATTGCCTGTGTCGTTCGCACCCCGAAGTAGAGGGGGGTGTGACGAACCCAATAAATTGGACCTCGCCACAAAATCAGCCACAACGTTAAAACATTAATAACAATAATCCCTTAATCTTATGCAACGGGATTTGACGAATATTGAGAGCTGACTTATAAGACATTAGCAATGACTGCTAATGCAACCTTTGGATGTGTAAAACAACATACAGGAGTCTCTACCGCAGTGTATTTGGTGGAGAAAACTCAAACGTCGAGTAGAAGAACAGCCAGACCAGTTCCCTGACTTCCTTTATGAGGGGCATCAGCTCTATCGAAGGAAGAACCATCACCCCGACGACGACGACCCTATTCCATGGAAGCTCTGCAGAACTGCTACAACGAACCGACAGCAGGACATTTGGGAATCAGGAAAACCATGTTAAGAGTATCCCAGAAATACTATTGGCCCGGATTCTTCCGCGATGTGTCGCACATCTGTCTTATCCCGTTTAGCTGAATTAGAGGCTCAGTACGGGCTAGCAGCGACCAGCGACAAAGTCTTAGATATCAAGCCACGCTCACGATCTATATCACCATCGAAGTACTTAACAGAGTCGGAGGCATTCAGGACTCAGAATAGTGAAGGAAGAAGCTAACCCGTCCCAGCTTTACCTTCAAGACATACTAAAGTAGCACTCGAGGTACCCCAGACACTTCGATCGTCGGCAAGGGACGTTCTGCCTCAACGAATTGCCGACAACACTAATCACTCTAGTATAGCGGAGAAAGTATCCAAATGGTGTATTACCTTCGATGGCTCGGCAGATCCTCTCTATTTTTTAGAGAAAGTGGAAATTCGTGCAGATACTTATCATATCAACCCGGAAGTATTACCAAGGATGATGTCTATTCTATTCTCTGGACGCGCAGAAGGATGGTGGCAAACAACGGATCTGTTAGATCCGAGGATTTCTGGAACGCATTTATGACAACCTGCATCCAGAGTACCAGTTATATACTCGATGAATGGATTTTCAAGATTTAACGGAACTGACCCGTTTGATTGTTAATTACGAAAACTATTAGAAGCGAAAACTCACCAGACTTCTTAAAATACTCCACTTCACAGAGAAACGTCCAACCGGGCTATCCCTCGAGCAAGCTGCGACTATCAGAAGTCTTAGTACCAAGCTCTGCGCAATCGCACCAACGCGACCAAGAACCGCCTCAACAGAAAGCGAACGCAACGAAGAAGTGGGTAAGAAGCACAGTCTTACCTCCCCCGGTGAAAAGGCTGTACTAAATAATCCTTTTCGGAAGCAAGGGACAGGAATCTCAAAAGCAAACCCCGCCAAGTTAGGGTTGGTAACATCGGCAACTTCAGTTATCAAGGAAAGCGAGTTATCCGAACCCTCTGACGGGACTCAGCCCTTACCACCCTACACCCAGAACGACGACCTCACGATGCACGCAGCGGCTGAAGAATTCTTGCGGCGGGAATTGCCAAAGTTCGACTTGCTAAAAGGTGTGTCTCACATTGCAGAGCATGTTATCAACATGAAAGACGATCGTCCCATTAAACAACAAGACCATCAACGACACAGTGGACCAGTTACTCCTTGAAGACCGCATCGAGCCTTCGAGAAGTCCTCACAGCGCACCGATAGTACTAGTGGGTAAGAAAACTGGAGAGATGCGTATGTGTATTGATTTCAGACAATTGAACGCCCAATCCATAAGAGACGCCTACCCCCTTCCTCGAATCAACCACATACTGGAGAAGCTTTGTGATGCCAAATTCATCTCTACATTGGATCTCAAAAGTGGTTATTGGCAAATACCATTGTCTAATGCGAGTCGCGAATGTACCGCAAAAGGCATTTTAATGCCTTTTGGACTACATTCCGCTGCCGCTACCTTTCAGCGAGCACTGGATAGTGTGATTGGCCCAGAAATGGAACCTGCCACTTTCGCTTACTTAGACGATATAATCGTCGTAGGGAAAACGCTTGAAGAACATATGACCAATCTACAAGAGGTCTTTCGACGTTTGCGGGAAGCTAATCTACGCATCAACCAGGCAAAGTGGAGATTCTTCAAACGAAGAATACAGTTTCTTGGACACGTGATCAGCGAGCTGGGTATACACACCGACCCTGAGAAGGTAGCAGCAGTCCGCGAATTGGCCCCACCAAGTAATATACGACAACTCCGGCGTTGCTTAGGCATTGTTTCCTGGTACCGCAGATTAGTTCCAGAATTCTCAAGCATTGTACAACCGATCACAGTCTTATTATAGAAGAATACCAAGTGGAAGTGGGATGTCGAACAACATCGGGCTTTCGACCAGCTAAAATCTCGATTGACTTCCGTACCTATACTAGCATGCTCCGACTTCAATGAGAAGTTCTTCTGATGCCAGTGACTACGGACTAGGCGCGTTGTTGACCCGATGTCAAGAGGGTACAGAAAGAGTGATCGCTTATGCCAGCCGACGTCTTGCAATCGTGTGGTCAATACGTAAAATGCGCTGCTACCTGGAAGGATATCGATTCGAAGTAATCACGGACCATCAAGCTCTCAAATGGCTTAACTCCAACGATAATCCTACTGGTCGCATCGCTCGCTGGGCACTTGAGTTACAGCAGTATGAATTTGACATCCAGTATCGCCGAGGCAAACTGAATGTAGTGGCCGACATACTGTCCCGCCAACCTTTGGATGTGTTAAACAACATATAGGAGGCTCTACCGCAGTGTACTTGGTGGAGTAAACTCAAACGTCGATTAGAAAAACATCCAGACCAGTTCCTTGGGTTCCTTTACGAGGGGAATCAGCTCTATCGAAGAAAGAACCATCACCCCGACGACGACGACCCTATTCCATGGAAGCTCTGCGTTCCTAAAGAAACAAGAAGACGAGTTCTGCAGGAGTGCCACAACGGACCGACAGGGAAACCATGTTAAGAGTATCCCAGAAATACTATTGGCCCGGATTCTTCCGCGATGTGTCGCATCACGTTCGCAGCTGCTTGGAATGTCAAAAATATAAAGTGGAACAAATAAAGCCGGCCGGAAAGATGTTTACCCGTCAAGTCAAAGAACCTTTCAGCATAGTCTGCATGGACTTCGTCGAGAAAGAATTATCGGACGCTTTAGAATCCCCCGCACTATAGTGTGTGATAACGGCACGCAGTTCACCAGTCGTTCATTCAAAGACTTCAGTCGTCAAGCGGGAATCGAACTCCAGTTGACCGCACCTTACACGCCTCGTCAAAACTCCACGGAACGCACTAATCGTACAGTGAAGACCATGATTGCCCAGTACCTCGGAGAGCGACAAGACACGTGGGTTCACCTCCTGCCAGAGTTCACAATAGCCATAAACTCCAGTGTGTGCGACTCAACGGGATTCACCCCAGCGTTTCTGGTGTTGGGAAGAGAACCTCGACTCGGAACAACGGCATGGTCTCCAGAAGATCGTACGCAACGTATGGTGGACATATTTAAGACAGCCCAAGTCAACATGCAAAAAGCGTCTTCAGATCAGAGGCGTCACTACAACCTACGACATCGCGATTGGCGACCAATTCTTGGGGAGGAAGTCTTACTAAGGCAACACCACCTCTCCAAAGCATGCGCAGGATTTGGCGCTAAACTGGCATCTAAATTCGACGGACCCTCCAAAGTAATCAGGTTTATTTCCAGGAACATAGTTCGACTACAAGAAATCCATGGTAAACGACAACGCACAGCTAGCGTAGGTGACCTCAAACCCCGTCAACGGGTCGAAGACGTTGATAGAGTCGACGCAGGAACCTCTCACGAAGTCTTAACCTAGCCATCAACGAGTCCAGGAAAAGGTATCCCAGAAGAAATCGATACCACACGGCATGAGACGGATTGATTCGCAGAGGCCACTTGTTGGAAGGCACGCCTTCCCAACGTCCCTGTTCCCCGTTGGGGGAAGTCTCTTATGCATAACCCGTAATTTTTCCCGTTCCCCAGACAGGTTCGGAAATATCTTTCCCTCTAATTTTAGTTCAAATCTGTATCTTTAATCGTAAGCCTTATCTCCAGCATTGTAAACCACACTGATAGGGATAGTAGGTAGGGTCATAAAGAATAGATTCCTACAATTCTGGTGGACGCGGTAAAGGAGAGGCGATCCCCGTTACGTCAAATTTCTGCAGGAGGCAGCCGGTAAATTGTCCAGCGTTCACATTAATAACGCCCGACAGGTCACCATTGCCTGTGTCGTTCGCACCCCGAAGTAGAGGGGGGTGTGACGAACCCAATAAATTGGACCTCGCCACAAAATCAGGCACAACGTTAAAACAATAATAACAATAATCCCTTAATCTAATGCAACGGGATTTGACGAATATTGAGAGCTGACTTATAAGACATTAGCAATGACTGCTAATGCAACCTTTGGATGTGTAAAACAACATACAGGAGTCTCTACCGCAGTGTATTTGGTGGAGAAAACTCAAACGTCGAGTAGAAGAACAGCCAGACCAGTTCCCTGACTTCCTTTATGAGGGGCATCAGCTCTATCGAAGGAAGAACCATCACCCCGACGACGACGACCCTATTCCATGGAAGCTCTGCAGAACTGCTACAACGAACCGACAGCAGGACATTTGGGAATCAGGAAAACCATGTTAAGAGTATCCCAGAAATACTATTGGCCCGGATTCTTCCGCGATGTGTCGCACATCTGTCTTATCCCGTTTAGCTGAATTAGAGGCTCAGTACGGGCTAGCAGCGACCAGCGACAAAGTCTTAGATATCAAGCCACGCTCACGATCTATATCACCATCGAAGTACTTAACAGAGTCGGAGGCATTCAGGACTCAGAATAGTGAAGGAAGAAGCTAACCCGTCCCAGCTTTACCTTCAAGACATACTAAAGTAGCACTCGAGGTACCCCAGACACTTCGATCGTCGGCAAGGGACGTTCTGCCTCAACGAATTGCCGACAACACTAATCACTCTAGTATAGCGGAGAAAGTATCCAAATGGTGTATTACCTTCGATGGCTCGGCAGATCCTCTCTATTTTTTAGAGAAAGTGGAAATTCGTGCAGATACTTATCATATCAACCCGGAAGTATTACCAAGGATGATGTCTATTCTATTCTCTGGACGCGCAGAAGGATGGTGGCAAACAACGGATCTGTTAGATCCGAGGATTTCTGGAACGCATTTATGACAACCTGCATCCAGAGTACCAGTTATATACTCGATGAATGGATTTTCAAGATTTAACGGAACTGACCCGTTTGATTGTTAATTACGAAAACTATTAGAAGCGAAAACTCACCAGACTTCTTAAAATACTCCACTTCACAGAGAAACGTCCAACCGCGCTATCCCTCGAGCAAGCTGCGACTATCAGAAGTCTTAGTACCAAGCTCTGCGCAATCGCACCAACGCGACCAAGAACCGCCTCAACAGAAAGCGAACGCAACGACGAAGTGGGTAAGAAGCACAGTCTTACCTCCCCCGGTGAAAAGGCTGTACTAAATAATCCTTTTCGGAAGCAAGGGACAGGAATCTCAAAAGCAAACCCCGCCAAGTTAGGGTTGGTAACATCGGCAACTTCAGTTATCAAGGAAAGCGAGTTATCCGAACCCTCTGACGGGACTCAGCCCTTACCACCCTACACCCAGAACGACGACCTCACGATGCACGCAGCGGCTGAAGAATTCTTGCGGCGGGAATTGCCAAAGTTCGACTTGCTAAAAGGTGTGTCTCACATTGCAGAGCATGTTATCAACATGAAAGACGATCGTCCCATTAAACAACAAGACCATCAACGACACAGTGGACCAGTTACTCCTTGAAGACCGCATCGAGCCTTCGAGAAGTCCTCACAGCGCACCGATAGTACTAGTGGGTAAGAAAACTGGAGAGATGCGTATGTGTATTGATTTCAGACAATTGAACGCCCAATCCATAAGAGACGCCTACCCCCTTCCTCGAATCAACCACATACTGGAGAAGCTTTGTGATGCCAAATTCATCTCTACATTGGATCTCAAAAGTGGTTATTGGCAAATACCATTGTCTAATGCGAGTCGCGAATGTACCGCATTTACAGTTCCGGGTCGTGGACTATTTCAGTGGAAAGTAATGCCTTTTGGACTACATTCCGCTGCCGCTACCTTTCAGCGAGCACTGGATAGTGTGATTGGCCCAGAAATGGAACCTGCCACTTTCGCTTACTTAGACGATATAATCGTCGTAGGGAAAACGCTTGAAGAACATATGACCAATCTACAAGAGGTCTTTCGACGTTTGCGGGAAGCTAATCTACGCATCAACCAGGCAAAGTGGAGATTCTTCAAACGAAGAATACAGTTTCTTGGACACGTGATCAGCGAGCTGGGTATACACACCGACCCTGAGAAGGTAGCAGCAGTCCGCGAATTGGCCCCACCAAGTAATATACGACAACTCCGGCGTTGCTTAGGCATTGTTTCCTGGTACCGCAGATTAGTTCCAGAATTCTCAAGCATTGTACAACCGATCACAGTCTTATTATAGAAGAATACCAAGTGGAAGTGGGATGTCGAACAACATCGGGCTTTCGACCAGCTAAAATCTCGATTGACTTCCGTACCTATACTAGCATGCTCCGACTTCAATGAGAAGTTCTTCTGATGCCAGTGACTACGGACTAGGCGCGTTGTTGACCCGATGTCAAGAGGGTACAGAAAGAGTGATCGCTTATGCCAGCCGACGTCTTGCAATCGTGTGGTCAATACGTAAAATGCGCTGCTACCTGGAAGGATATCGATTCGAAGTAATCACGGACCATCAAGCTCTCAAATGGCTTAACTCCAACGATAATCCTACTGGTCGCATCGCTCGCTGGGCACTTGAGTTACAGCAGTATGAATTTGACATCCAGTATCGCCGAGGCAAACTGAATGTAGTGGCCGACATACTGTCCCGCCAACCTTTGGATGTGTTAAACAACATATAGGAGGCTCTACCGCAGTGTACTTGGTGGAGTAAACTCAAACGTCGATTAGAAAAACATCCAGACCAGTTCCTTGGGTTCCTTTACGAGGGGAATCAGCTCTATCGAAGAAAGAACCATCACCCCGACGACGACGACCCTATTCCATGGAAGCTCTGCGTTCCTAAAGAAACAAGAAGACGAGTTCTGCAGGAGTGCCACAACGGACCGACAGGGAAACCATGTTAAGAGTATCCCAGAAATACTATTGGCCCGGATTCTTCCGCGATGTGTCGCATCACGTTCGCAGCTGCTTGGAATGTCAAAAATATAAAGTGGAACAAATAAAGCCGGCCGGAAAGATGTTTACCCGTCAAGTCAAAGAACCTTTCAGCATAGTCTGCATGGACTTCGTCGAGAAAGAATTTTTATCGGACGCTTTAGAATCCCCCGCACTATAGTGTGTGATAACGGCACGCAGTTCACCAGTCGTTCATTCAAAGACTTCAGTCGTCAAGCGGGAATCGAACTCCAGTTGACCGCACCTTACACGCCTCGTCAAAACTCCACGGAACGCACTAATCGTACAGTGAAGACCATGATTGCCCAGTACCTCGGAGAGCGACAAGACACGTGGGTTCACCTCCTGCCAGAGTTCACAATAGCCATAAACTCCAGTGTGTGCGACTCAACGGGATTCACCCCAGCGTTTCTGGTGTTGGGAAGAGAACCTCGACTCGGAACAACGGCATGGTCTCCAGAAGATCGTACGCAACGTATGGTGGACATATTTAAGACAGCCCAAGTCAACATGCAAAAAGCGTCTTCAGATCAGAGGCGTCACTACAACCTACGACATCGCGATTGGCGACCAATTCTTGGGGAGGAAGTCTTACTAAGGCAACACCACCTCTCCAAAGCATGCGCAGGATTTGGCGCTAAACTGGCATCTAAATTCGACGGACCCTCCAAAGTAATCAGGTTTATTTCCAGGAACATAGTTCGACTACAAGAAATCCATGGTAAACGACAACGCACAGCTAGCGTAGGTGACCTCAAACCCCGTCAACGGGTCGAAGACGTTGATAGAGTCGACGCAGGAACCTCTCACGAAGTCTTAACCTAGCCATCAACGAGTCCAGGAAAAGGTATCCCAGAAGAAATCGATACCACACGGCATGAGACGGATTGATTCGCAGAGGCCACTTGTTGGAAGGCACGCCTTCCCAACGTCCCTGTTCCCCGTTGGGGGAAGTCTCTTATGCATAACCCGTAATTTTTCCCGTTCCCCAGACAGGTTCGGAAATATCTTTCCCTCTAATTTTAGTTCAAATCTGTATCTTTAATCGTAAGCCTTATCTCCAGCATTGTAAACCACACTGATAGGGATAGTAGGTAGGGTCATAAAGAATAGATTCCTACAATTCTGGTGGACGCGGTAAAGGAGAGGCGATCCCCGTTACGTCAAATTTCTGCAGGAGGCAGCCGGTAAATTGTCCAGCGTTCACATTAATAACGCCCGACAGGTCACCATTGCCTGTGTCGTTCGCACCCCGAAGTAGAGGGGGGTGTGACGAACCCAATAAATTGGACCTCGCCACAAAATCAGCCACAACGTTAAAACATTAATAACAATAATCCCTTAATCTTATGCAACGGGATTTGACGAATATTGAGAGCTGACTTATAAGACATTAGCAATGACTGCTAATGCAACCTTTGGATGTGTAAAACAACATACAGGAGTCTCTACCGCAGTGTATTTGGTGGAGAAAACTCAAACGTCGAGTAGAAGAACAGCCAGACCAGTTCCCTGACTTCCTTTATGAGGGGCATCAGCTCTATCGAAGGAAGAACCATCACCCCGACGACGACGACCCTATTCCATGGAAGCTCTGCAGAACTGCTACAACGAACCGACAGCAGGACATTTGGGAATCAGGAAAACCATGTTAAGAGTATCCCAGAAATACTATTGGCCCGGATTCTTCCGCGATGTGTCGCACATCTGTCTTATCCCGTTTAGCTGAATTAGAGGCTCAGTACGGGCTAGCAGCGACCAGCGACAAAGTCTTAGATATCAAGCCACGCTCACGATCTATATCACCATCGAAGTACTTAACAGAGTCGGAGGCATTCAGGACTCAGAATAGTGAAGGAAGAAGCTAACCCGTCCCAGCTTTACCTTCAAGACATACTAAAGTAGCACTCGAGGTACCCCAGACACTTCGATCGTCGGCAAGGGACGTTCTGCCTCAACGAATTGCCGACAACACTAATCACTCTAGTATAGCGGAGAAAGTATCCAAATGGTGTATTACCTTCGATGGCTCGGCAGATCCTCTCTATTTTTTAGAGAAAGTGGAAATTCGTGCAGATACTTATCATATCAACCCGGAAGTATTACCAAGGATGATGTCTATTCTATTCTCTGGACGCGCAGAAGGATGGTGGCAAACAACGGATCTGTTAGATCCGAGGATTTCTGGAACGCATTTATGACAACCTGCATCCAGAGTACCAGTTATATACTCGATGAATGGATTTTCAAGATTTAACGGAACTGACCCGTTTGATTGTTAATTACGAAAACTATTAGAAGCGAAAACTCACCAGACTTCTTAAAATACTCCACTTCACAGAGAAACGTCCAACCGGGCTATCCCTCGAGCAAGCTGCGACTATCAGAAGTCTTAGTACCAAGCTCTGCGCAATCGCACCAACGCGACCAAGAACCGCCTCAACAGAAAGCGAACGCAACGAAGAAGTGGGTAAGAAGCACAGTCTTACCTCCCCCGGTGAAAAGGCTGTACTAAATAATCCTTTTCGGAAGCAAGGGACAGGAATCTCAAAAGCAAACCCCGCCAAGTTAGGGTTGGTAACATCGGCAACTTCAGTTATCAAGGAAAGCGAGTTATCCGAACCCTCTGACGGGACTCAGCCCTTACCACCCTACACCCAGAACGACGACCTCACGATGCACGCAGCGGCTGAAGAATTCTTGCGGCGGGAATTGCCAAAGTTCGACTTGCTAAAAGGTGTGTCTCACATTGCAGAGCATGTTATCAACATGAAAGACGATCGTCCCATTAAACAACAAGACCATCAACGACACAGTGGACCAGTTACTCCTTGAAGACCGCATCGAGCCTTCGAGAAGTCCTCACAGCGCACCGATAGTACTAGTGGGTAAGAAAACTGGAGAGATGCGTATGTGTATTGATTTCAGACAATTGAACGCCCAATCCATAAGAGACGCCTACCCCCTTCCTCGAATCAACCACATACTGGAGAAGCTTTGTGATGCCAAATTCATCTCTACATTGGATCTCAAAAGTGGTTATTGGCAAATACCATTGTCTAATGCGAGTCGCGAATGTACCGCAAAAGGCATTTTAATGCCTTTTGGACTACATTCCGCTGCCGCTACCTTTCAGCGAGCACTGGATAGTGTGATTGGCCCAGAAATGGAACCTGCCACTTTCGCTTACTTAGACGATATAATCGTCGTAGGGAAAACGCTTGAAGAACATATGACCAATCTACAAGAGGTCTTTCGACGTTTGCGGGAAGCTAATCTACGCATCAACCAGGCAAAGTGGAGATTCTTCAAACGAAGAATACAGTTTCTTGGACACGTGATCAGCGAGCTGGGTATACACACCGACCCTGAGAAGGTAGCAGCAGTCCGCGAATTGGCCCCACCAAGTAATATACGACAACTCCGGCGTTGCTTAGGCATTGTTTCCTGGTACCGCAGATTAGTTCCAGAATTCTCAAGCATTGTACAACCGATCACAGTCTTATTATAGAAGAATACCAAGTGGAAGTGGGATGTCGAACAACATCGGGCTTTCGACCAGCTAAAATCTCGATTGACTTCCGTACCTATACTAGCATGCTCCGACTTCAATGAGAAGTTCTTCTGATGCCAGTGACTACGGACTAGGCGCGTTGTTGACCCGATGTCAAGAGGGTACAGAAAGAGTGATCGCTTATGCCAGCCGACGTCTTGCAATCGTGTGGTCAATACGTAAAATGCGCTGCTACCTGGAAGGATATCGATTCGAAGTAATCACGGACCATCAAGCTCTCAAATGGCTTAACTCCAACGATAATCCTACTGGTCGCATCGCTCGCTGGGCACTTGAGTTACAGCAGTATGAATTTGACATCCAGTATCGCCGAGGCAAACTGAATGTAGTGGCCGACATACTGTCCCGCCAACCTTTGGATGTGTTAAACAACATATAGGAGGCTCTACCGCAGTGTACTTGGTGGAGTAAACTCAAACGTCGATTAGAAAAACATCCAGACCAGTTCCCTGGGTTCCTTTACGAGGGGAATCAGCTCTATCGAAGAAAGAACCATCACCCCGACGACGACGACCCTATTCCATGGAAGCTCTGCGTTCCTAAAGAAACAAGAAGACGAGTTCTGCAGGAGTGCCACAACGGACCGACAGGGAAACCATGTTAAGAGTATCCCAGAAATACTATTGGCCCGGATTCTTCCGCGATGTGTCGCATCACGTTCGCAGCTGCTTGGAATGTCAAAAATATAAAGTGGAACAAATAAAGCCGGCCGGAAAGATGTTTACCCGTCAAGTCAAAGAACCTTTCAGCATAGTCTGCATGGACTTCGTCGAGAAAGAATTTTTATTATATCGCTTTAGAATCCCCCGCACTATAGTGTGTGATAACGGCACGCAGTTCACCAGTCGTTCATTCAAAGACTTCAGTCGTCAAGCGGGAATCGAACTCCAGTTGACCGCACCTTACACGCCTCGTCAAAACTCCACGGAACGCACTAATCGTACAGTGAAGACCATGATTGCCCAGTACCTCGGAGAGCGACAAGACACGTGGGTTCACCTCCTGCCAGAGTTCACAATAGCCATAAACTCCAGTGTGTGCGACTCAACGGGATTCACCCCAGCGTTTCTGGTGTTGGGAAGAGAACCTCGACTCGGAACAACGGCATGGTCTCCAGAAGATCGTACGCAACGTATGGTGGACATATTTAAGACAGCCCAAGTCAACATGCAAAAAGCGTCTTCAGATCAGAGGCGTCACTACAACCTACGACATCGCGATTGGCGACCAATTCTTGGGGAGGAAGTCTTACTAAGGCAACACCACCTCTCCAAAGCATGCGCAGGATTTGGCGCTAAACTGGCATCTAAATTCGACGGACCCTCCAAAGTAATCAGGTTTATTTCCAGGAACATAGTTCGACTACAAGAAATCCATGGTAAACGACAACGCACAGCTAGCGTAGGTGACCTCAAACCCCGTCAACGGGTCGAAGACGTTGATAGAGTCGACGCAGGAACCTCTCACGAAGTCTTAACCTAGCCATCAACGAGTCCAGGAAAAGGTATCCCAGAAGAAATCGATACCACACGGCATGAGACGGATTGATTCGCAGAGGCCACTTGTTGGAAGGCACGCCTTCCCAACGTCCCTGTTCCCCGTTGGGGGAAGTCTCTTATGCATAACCCGTAATTTTTCCCGTTCCCCAGACAGGTTCGGAAATATCTTTCCCTCTAATTTTAGTTCAAATCTGTATCTTTAATCGTAAGCCTTATCTCCAGCATTGTAAACCACACTGATAGGGATAGTAGGTAGGGTCATAAAGAATAGATTCCTACAATTCTGGTGGACGCGGTAAAGGAGAGGCGATCCCCGTTACGTCAAATTTCTGCAGGAGGCAGCCGGTAAATTGTCCAGCGTTCACATTAATAACGCCCGACAGGTCACCATTGCCTGTGTCGTTCGCACCCCGAAGTAGAGGGGGGTGTGACGAACCCAATAAATTGGACCTCGCCACAAAATCAGCCACAACGTTAAAACATTAATAACAATAATCCCTTAATCTTATGCAACGGGATTTGACGAATATTGAGAGCTGACTTATAAGACATTAGCAATGACTGCTAATGCAACCTTTGGATGTGTAAAACAACATACAGGAGTCTCTACCGCAGTGTATTTGGTGGAGAAAACTCAAACGTCGAGTAGAAGAACAGCCAGACCAGTTCCCTGACTTCCTTTATGAGGGGCATCAGCTCTATCGAAGGAAGAACCATCACCCCGACGACGACGACCCTATTCCATGGAAGCTCTGCAGAACTGCTACAACGAACCGACAGCAGGACATTTGGGAATCAGGAAAACCATGTTAAGAGTATCCCAGAAATACTATTGGCCCGGATTCTTCCGCGATGTGTCGCACATCTGTCTTATCCCGTTTAGCTGAATTAGAGGCTCAGTACGGGCTAGCAGCGACCAGCGACAAAGTCTTAGATATCAAGCCACGCTCACGATCTATATCACCATCGAAGTACTTAACAGAGTCGGAGGCATTCAGGACTCAGAATAGTGAAGGAAGAAGCTAACCCGTCCCAGCTTTACCTTCAAGACATACTAAAGTAGCACTCGAGGTACCCCAGACACTTCGATCGTCGGCAAGGGACGTTCTGCCTCAACGAATTGCCGACAACACTAATCACTCTAGTATAGCGGAGAAAGTATCCAAATGGTGTATTACCTTCGATGGCTCGGCAGATCCTCTCTATTTTTTAGAGAAAGTGGAAATTCGTGCAGATACTTATCATATCAACCCGGAAGTATTACCAAGGATGATGTCTATTCTATTCTCTGGACGCGCAGAAGGATGGTGGCAAACAACGGATCTGTTAGATCCGAGGATTTCTGGAACGCATTTATGACAACCTGCATCCAGAGTACCAGTTATATACTCGATGAATGGATTTTCAAGATTTAACGGAACTGACCCGTTTGATTGTTAATTACGAAAACTATTAGAAGCGAAAACTCACCAGACTTCTTAAAATACTCCACTTCACAGAGAAACGTCCAACCGGGCTATCCCTCGAGCAAGCTGCGACTATCAGAAGTCTTAGTACCAAGCTCTGCGCAATCGCACCAACGCGACCAAGAACCGCCTCAACAGAAAGCGAACGCAACGAAGAAGTGGGTAAGAAGCACAGTCTTACCTCCCCCGGTGAAAAGGCTGTACTAAATAATCCTTTTCGGAAGCAAGGGACAGGAATCTCAAAAGCAAACCCCGCCAAGTTAGGGTTGGTAACATCGGCAACTTCAGTTATCAAGGAAAGCGAGTTATCCGAACCCTCTGACGGGACTCAGCCCTTACCACCCTACACCCAGAACGACGACCTCACGATGCACGCAGCGGCTGAAGAATTCTTGCGGCGGGAATTGCCAAAGTTCGACTTGCTAAAAGGTGTGTCTCACATTGCAGAGCATGTTATCAACATGAAAGACGATCGTCCCATTAAACAACAAGACCATCAACGACACAGTGGACCAGTTACTCCTTGAAGACCGCATCGAGCCTTCGAGAAGTCCTCACAGCGCACCGATAGTACTAGTGGGTAAGAAAACTGGAGAGATGCGTATGTGTATTGATTTCAGACAATTGAACGCCCAATCCATAAGAGACGCCTACCCCCTTCCTCGAATCAACCACATACTGGAGAAGCTTTGTGATGCCAAATTCATCTCTACATTGGATCTCAAAAGTGGTTATTGGCAAATACCATTGTCTAATGCGAGTCGCGAATGTACCGCATTTAAAGTTCCGGGTCGTGGACTATTTCGTGGAAAGTAATGCCTTTTGGACTACATTCCGCTGCCGCTACCTTTCAGCGAGCACTGGATAGTGTGATTGGCCCAGAAATGGAACCTGCCACTTTCGCTTACTTAGACGATATAATCGTCGTAGGGAAAACGCTTGAAGAACATATGACCAATCTACAAGAGGTCTTTCGACGTTTGCGGGAAGCTAATCTACGCATCAACCAGGCAAAGTGGAGATTCTTCAAACGAAGAATACAGTTTCTTGGACACGTGATCAGCGAGCTGGGTATACACACCGACCCTGAGAAGGTAGCAGCAGTCCGCGAATTGGCCCCACCAAGTAATATACGACAACTCCGGCGTTGCTTAGGCATTGTTTCCTGGTACCGCAGATTAGTTCCAGAATTCTCAAGCATTGTACAACCGATCACAGTCTTATTATAGAAGAATACCAAGTGGAAGTGGGATGTCGAACAACATCGGGCTTTCGACCAGCTAAAATCTCGATTGACTTCCGTACCTATACTAGCATGCTCCGACTTCAATGAGAAGTTCTTCTGATGCCAGTGACTACGGACTAGGCGCGTTGTTGACCCGATGTCAAGAGGGTACAGAAAGAGTGATCGCTTATGCCAGCCGACGTCTTGCAATCGTGTGGTCAATACGTAAAATGCGCTGCTACCTGGAAGGATATCGATTCGAAGTAATCACGGACCATCAAGCTCTCAAATGGCTTAACTCCAACGATAATCCTACTGGTCGCATCGCTCGCTGGGCACTTGAGTTACAGCAGTATGAATTTGACATCCAGTATCGCCGAGGCAAACTGAATGTAGTGGCCGACATACTGTCCCGCCAACCTTTGGATGTGTTAAACAACATATAGGAGGCTCTACCGCAGTGTACTTGGTGGAGTAAACTCAAACGTCGATTAGAAAAACATCCAGACCAGTTCCCTGGGTTCCTTTACGAGGGGAATCAGCTCTATCGAAGAAAGAACCATCACCCCGACGACGACGACCCTATTCCATGGAAGCTCTGCGTTCCTAAAGAAACAAGAAGACGAGTTCTGCAGGAGTGCCACAACGGACCGACAGGGAAACCATGTTAAGAGTATCCCAGAAATACTATTGGCCCGGATTCTTCCGCGATGTGTCGCATCACGTTCGCAGCTGCTTGGAATGTCAAAAATATAAAGTGGAACAAATAAAGCCGGCCGGAAAGATGTTTACCCGTCAAGTCAAAGAACCTTTCAGCATAGTCTGCATGGACTTCGTCGAGAAAGAATTTTTATTATATCGCTTTAGAATCCCCCGCACTATAGTGTGTGATAACGGCACGCAGTTCACCAGTCGTTCATTCAAAGACTTCAGTCGTCAAGCGGGAATCGAACTCCAGTTGACCGCACCTTACACGCCTCGTCAAAACTCCACGGAACGCACTAATCGTACAGTGAAGACCATGATTGCCCAGTACCTCGGAGAGCGACAAGACACGTGGGTTCACCTCCTGCCAGAGTTCACAATAGCCATAAACTCCAGTGTGTGCGACTCAACGGGATTCACCCCAGCGTTTCTGGTGTTGGGAAGAGAACCTCGACTCGGAACAACGGCATGGTCTCCAGAAGATCGTACGCAACGTATGGTGGACATATTTAAGACAGCCCAAGTCAACATGCAAAAAGCGTCTTCAGATCAGAGGCGTCACTACAACCTACGACATCGCGATTGGCGACCAATTCTTGGGGAGGAAGTCTTACTAAGGCAACACCACCTCTCCAAAGCATGCGCAGGATTTGGCGCTAAACTGGCATCTAAATTCGACGGACCCTCCAAAGTAATCAGGTTTATTTCCAGGAACATAGTTCGACTACAAGAAATCCATGGTAAACGACAACGCACAGCTAGCGTAGGTGACCTCAAACCCCGTCAACGGGTCGAAGACGTTGATAGAGTCGACGCAGGAACCTCTCACGAAGTCTTAACCTAGCCATCAACGAGTCCAGGAAAAGGTATCCCAGAAGAAATCGATACCACACGGCATGAGACGGATTGATTCGCAGAGGCCACTTGTTGGAAGGCACGCCTTCCCAACGTCCCTGTTCCCCGTTGGGGGAAGTCTCTTATGCATAACCCGTAATTTTTCCCGTTCCCCAGACAGGTTCGGAAATATCTTTCCCTCTAATTTTAGTTCAAATCTGTATCTTTAATCGTAAGCCTTATCTCCAGCATTGTAAACCACACTGATAGGGATAGTAGGTAGGGTCATAAAGAATAGATTCCTACAATTCTGGTGGACGCGGTAAAGGAGAGGCGATCCCCGTTACGTCAAATTTCTGCAGGAGGCAGCCGGTAAATTGTCCAGCGTTCACATTAATAACGCCCGACAGGTCACCATTGCCTGTGTCGTTCGCACCCCGAAGTAGAGGGGGGTGTGACGAACCCAATAAATTGGACCTCGCCACAAAATCAGGCACAACGTTAAAACAATAATAACAATAATCCCTTAATCTAATGCAACGGGATTTGACGAATATTGAGAGCTGACTTATAAGACATTAGCAATGACTGCTAATGCAACCTTTGGATGTGTAAAACAACATACAGGAGTCTCTACCGCAGTGTATTTGGTGGAGAAAACTCAAACGTCGAGTAGAAGAACAGCCAGACCAGTTCCCTGACTTCCTTTATGAGGGGCATCAGCTCTATCGAAGGAAGAACCATCACCCCGACGACGACGACCCTATTCCATGGAAGCTCTGCAGAACTGCTACAACGAACCGACAGCAGGACATTTGGGAATCAGGAAAACCATGTTAAGAGTATCCCAGAAATACTATTGGCCCGGATTCTTCCGCGATGTGTCGCACATCTGTCTTATCCCGTTTAGCTGAATTAGAGGCTCAGTACGGGCTAGCAGCGACCAGCGACAAAGTCTTAGATATCAAGCCACGCTCACGATCTATATCACCATCGAAGTACTTAACAGAGTCGGAGGCATTCAGGACTCAGAATAGTGAAGGAAGAAGCTAACCCGTCCCAGCTTTACCTTCAAGACATACTAAAGTAGCACTCGAGGTACCCCAGACACTTCGATCGTCGGCAAGGGACGTTCTGCCTCAACGAATTGCCGACAACACTAATCACTCTAGTATAGCGGAGAAAGTATCCAAATGGTGTATTACCTTCGATGGCTCGGCAGATCCTCTCTATTTTTTAGAGAAAGTGGAAATTCGTGCAGATACTTATCATATCAACCCGGAAGTATTACCAAGGATGATGTCTATTCTATTCTCTGGACGCGCAGAAGGATGGTGGCAAACAACGGATCTGTTAGATCCGAGGATTTCTGGAACGCATTTATGACAACCTGCATCCAGAGTACCAGTTATATACTCGATGAATGGATTTTCAAGATTTAACGGAACTGACCCGTTTGATTGTTAATTACGAAAACTATTAGAAGCGAAAACTCACCAGACTTCTTAAAATACTCCACTTCACAGAGAAACGTCCAACCGCGCTATCCCTCGAGCAAGCTGCGACTATCAGAAGTCTTAGTACCAAGCTCTGCGCAATCGCACCAACGCGACCAAGAACCGCCTCAACAGAAAGCGAACGCAACGACGAAGTGGGTAAGAAGCACAGTCTTACCTCCCCCGGTGAAAAGGCTGTACTAAATAATCCTTTTCGGAAGCAAGGGACAGGAATCTCAAAAGCAAACCCCGCCAAGTTAGGGTTGGTAACATCGGCAACTTCAGTTATCAAGGAAAGCGAGTTATCCGAACCCTCTGACGGGACTCAGCCCTTACCACCCTACACCCAGAACGACGACCTCACGATGCACGCAGCGGCTGAAGAATTCTTGCGGCGGGAATTGCCAAAGTTCGACTTGCTAAAAGGTGTGTCTCACATTGCAGAGCATGTTATCAACATGAAAGACGATCGTCCCATTAAACAACAAGACCATCAACGACACAGTGGACCAGTTACTCCTTGAAGACCGCATCGAGCCTTCGAGAAGTCCTCACAGCGCACCGATAGTACTAGTGGGTAAGAAAACTGGAGAGATGCGTATGTGTATTGATTTCAGACAATTGAACGCCCAATTCATAAGAGACGCCTACCCCCTTCCTCGAATCAACCACATACTGGAGAAGCTTTGTGATGCCAAATTCATCTCTACATTGGATCTCAAAAGTGGTTATTGGCAAATACCATTGTCTAATGCGAGTCGCGAATGTACCGCATTTACAGTTCCGGGTCGTGGACTATTTCAGTGGAAAGTAATGCCTTTTGGACTACATTCCGCTGCCGCTACCTTTCAGCGAGCACTGGATAGTGTGATTGGCCCAGAAATGGAACCTGCCACTTTCGCTTACTTAGACGATATAATCGTCGTAGGGAAAACGCTTGAAGAACATATGACCAATCTACAAGAGGTCTTTCGACGTTTGCGGGAAGCTAATCTACGCATCAACCAGGCAAAGTGGAGATTCTTCAAACGAAGAATACAGTTTCTTGGACACGTGATCAGCGAGCTGGGTATACACACCGACCCTGAGAAGGTAGCAGCAGTCCGCGAATTGGCCCCACCAAGTAATATACGACAACTCCGGCGTTGCTTAGGCATTGTTTCCTGGTACCGCAGATTAGTTCCAGAATTCTCAAGCATTGTACAACCGATCACAGTCTTATTATAGAAGAATACCAAGTGGAAGTGGGATGTCGAACAACATCGGGCTTTCGACCAGCTAAAATCTCGATTGACTTCCGTACCTATACTAGCATGCTCCGACTTCAATGAGAAGTTCTACTGATGCCAGTGACTACGGACTAGGCGCGTTGTTGACCCGATGTCAAGAGGGTACAGAAAGAGTGATCGCTTATGCCAGCCGACGTCTTGCAATCGTGTGGTCAATAAGTAAAATGCGCTGCTACCTGGAAGGATATCGATTCGAAGTAATCACGGACCATCAAGCTCTCAAATGGCTTAACTCCAACGATAATCCTACTGGTCGCATCGCTCGCTGGGCACTTGAGTTACAGCAGTATGAATTTGACATCCAGTATCGCCGAGGCAAACTGAATGTAGTGGCCGACATACTGTCCCGCCAACTTTTGGATGTGTTAAACAACATATAGGAGGCTCTACCGCAGTGTAATTGGTGGAGTAAACTCAAACGTCGATTAGAAAAACATCCAGACCAGTTCCCTGGGTTCCTGGGAATGTCTAAGATATAAAGTGGAACAAATAAAGCCGGCCGGAAAGATGTTTACCCGTCAAGTCAAAGAACCTTTCAGCATAGTCTGCATGGACTTCGTCGAGAAAGAATTATCGGACGCTTTAGAATCCCCCGCACTATAGTGTGTGATAACGGCACGCAGTTCACCAGTCGTTCATTCAAAGACTTCAGTCGTCAAGCGGGAATCGAACTCCAGTTGACCGCACCTTACACGCCTCGTCAAAACTCCACGGAACGCACTAATCGTACAGTGAAGACCATGATTGCCCAGTACCTCGGAGAGCGACAAGACACGTGGGTTCACCTCCTGCCAGAGTTCACAATAGCCATAAACTCCAGTGTGTGCGACTCAACGGGATTCACCCCAGCGTTTCTGGTGTTGGGAAGAGAACCTCGACTCGGAACAACGGCATGGTCTCCAGAAGATCGTACGCAACGTATGGTGGACATATTTAAGACAGCCCAAGTCAACATGCAAAAAGCGTCTTCAGATCAGAGGCGTCACTACAACCTACGACATCGCGATTGGCGACCAATTCTTGGGGAGGAAGTCTTACTAAGGCAACACCACCTCTCCAAAGCATGCGCAGGATTTGGCGCTAAACTGGCATCTAAATTCGACGGACCCTCCAAAGTAATCAGGTTTATTTCCAGGAACATAGTTCGACTACAAGAAATCCATGGTAAACGACAACGCACAGCTAGCGTAGGTGACCTCAAACCCCGTCAACGGGTCGAAGACGTTGATAGAGTCGACGCAGGAACCTCTCACGAAGTCTTAACCTAGCCATCAACGAGTCCAGGAAAAGGTATCCCAGAAGAAATCGATACCACACGGCATGAGACGGATTGATTCGCAGAGGCCACTTGTTGGAAGGCACGCCTTCCCAACGTCCCTGTTCCCCGTTGGGGGAAGTCTCTTATGCATAACCCGTAATTTTTCCCGTTCCCCAGACAGGTTCGGAAATATCTTTCCCTCTAATTTTAGTTCAAATCTGTATCTTTAATCGTAAGCCTTATCTCCAGCATTGTAAACCACACTGATAGGGATAGTAGGTAGGGTCATAAAGAATAGATTCCTACAATTCTGGTGGACGCGGTAAAGGAGAGGCGATCCCCGTTACGTCAAATTTCTGCAGGAGGCAGCCGGTAAATTGTCCAGCGTTCACATTAATAACGCCCGACAGGTCACCATTGCCTGTGTCGTTCGCACCCCGAAGTAGAGGGGGGTGTGACGAACCCAATAAATTGGACCTCGCCACAAAATCAGGCACAACGTTAAAACAATAATAACAATAATCCCTTAATCTAATGCAACGGGATTTGACGAATATTGAGAGCTGACTTATAAGACATTAGCAATGACTGCTAATGCAACCTTTGGATGTGTAAAACAACATACAGGAGTCTCTACCGCAGTGTATTTGGTGGAGAAAACTCAAACGTCGAGTAGAAGAACAGCCAGACCAGTTCCCTGACTTCCTTTATGAGGGGCATCAGCTCTATCGAAGGAAGAACCATCACCCCGACGACGACGACCCTATTCCATGGAAGCTCTGCAGAACTGCTACAACGAACCGACAGCAGGACATTTGGGAATCAGGAAAACCATGTTAAGAGTATCCCAGAAATACTATTGGCCCGGATTCTTCCGCGATGTGTCGCACATCTGTCTTATCCCGTTTAGCTGAATTAGAGGCTCAGTACGGGCTAGCAGCGACCAGCGACAAAGTCTTAGATATCAAGCCACGCTCACGATCTATATCACCATCGAAGTACTTAACAGAGTCGGAGGCATTCAGGACTCAGAATAGTGAAGGAAGAAGCTAACCCGTCCCAGCTTTACCTTCAAGACATACTAAAGTAGCACTCGAGGTACCCCAGACACTTCGATCGTCGGCAAGGGACGTTCTGCCTCAACGAATTGCCGACAACACTAATCACTCTAGTATAGCGGAGAAAGTATCCAAATGGTGTATTACCTTCGATGGCTCGGCAGATCCTCTCTATTTTTTAGAGAAAGTGGAAATTCGTGCAGATACTTATCATATCAACCCGGAAGTATTACCAAGGATGATGTCTATTCTATTCTCTGGACGCGCAGAAGGATGGTGGCAAACAACGGATCTGTTAGATCCGAGGATTTCTGGAACGCATTTATGACAACCTGCATCCAGAGTACCAGTTATATACTCGATGAATGGATTTTCAAGATTTAACGGAACTGACCCGTTTGATTGTTAATTACGAAAACTATTAGAAGCGAAAACTCACCAGACTTCTTAAAATACTCCACTTCACAGAGAAACGTCCAACCGCGCTATCCCTCGAGCAAGCTGCGACTATCAGAAGTCTTAGTACCAAGCTCTGCGCAATCGCACCAACGCGACCAAGAACCGCATCAACAGAAAGCGAACGCAACGACGAAGTGGGTAAGAAGCACAGTCTTACCTCCCCCGGTGAAAAGGCTGTACTAAATAATCCTTTTCGGAAGCAAGGGACAGGAATCTCAAAAGCAAACCCCGCCAAGTTAGGGTTGGTAACATCGGCAACTTCAGTTATCAAGGAAAGCGAGTTATCCGAACCCTCTGACGGGACTCAGCCCTTACCACCCTACACCCAGAACGACGACCTCACGATGCACGCAGCGGCTGAAGAATTCTTGCGGCGGGAATTGCCAAAGTTCGACTTGCTAAAAGGTGTGTCTCACATTGCAGAGCATGTTATCAACATGAAAGACGATCGTCCCATTAAACAACAAGACCATCAACGACACAGTGGACCAGTTACTCCTTGAAGACCGCATCGAGCCTTCGAGAAGTCCTCACAGCGCACCGATAGTACTAGTGGGTAAGAAAACTGGAGAGATGCGTATGTGTATTGATTTCAGACAATTGAACGCCCAATTCATAAGAGACGCCTACCCCCTTCCTCGAATCAACCACATACTGGAGAAGCTTTGTGATGCCAAATTCATCTCTACATTGGATCTCAAAAGTGGTTATTGGCAAATACCATTGTCTAATGCGAGTCGCGAATGTACCGCATTTACAGTTCCGGGTCGTGGACTATTTCAGTGGAAAGTAATGCCTTTTGGACTACATTCCGCTGCCGCTACCTTTCAGCGAGCACTGGATAGTGTGATTGGCCCAGAAATGGAACCTGCCACTTTCGCTTACTTAGACGATATAATCGTCGTAGGGAAAACGCTTGAAGAACATATGACCAATCTACAAGAGGTCTTTCGACGTTTGCGGGAAGCTAATCTACGCATCAACCAGGCAAAGTGGAGATTCTTCAAACGAAGAATACAGTTTCTTGGACACGTGATCAGCGAGCTGGGTATACACACCGACCCTGAGAAGGTAGCAGCAGTCCGCGAATTGGCCCCACCAAGTAATATACGACAACTCCGGCGTTGCTTAGGCATTGTTTCCTGGTACCGCAGATTAGTTCCAGAATTCTCAAGCATTGTACAACCGATCACAGTCTTATTATAGAAGAATACCAAGTGGAAGTGGGATGTCGAACAACATCGGGCTTTCGACCAGCTAAAATCTCGATTGACTTCCGTACCTATACTAGCATGCTCCGACTTCAATGAGAAGTTCTACTGATGCCAGTGACTACGGACTAGGCGCGTTGTTGACCCGATGTCAAGAGGGTACAGAAAGAGTGATCGCTTATGCCAGCCGACGTCTTGCAATCGTGTGGTCAATACGTAAAATGCGCTGCTACCTGGAAGGATATCGATTCGAAGTAATCACGGACCATCAAGCTCTCAAATGGCTTAACTCCAACGATAATCCTACTGGTCGCATCGCTCGCTGGGCACTTGAGTTACAGCAGTATGAATTTGACATCCAGTATCGCCGAGGCAAACTGAATGTAGTGGCCGACATACTGTCCCGCCAACTTTTGGATGTGTTAAACAACATATAGGAGGCTCTACCGCAGTGTAATTGGTGGAGTAAACTCAAACGTCGATTAGAAAAACATCCAGACCAGTTCCCTGGGTTCCTGGGAATGTCTAAGATATAAAGTGGAACAAATAAAGCCGGCCGGAAAGATGTTTACCCGTCAAGTCAAAGAACCTTTCAGCATAGTCTGCATGGACTTCGTCGAGAAAGAATTATCGGACGCTTTAGAATCCCCCGCACTATAGTGTGTGATAACGGCACGCAGTTCACCAGTCGTTCATTCAAAGACTTCAGTCGTCAAGCGGGAATCGAACTCCAGTTGACCGCACCTTACACGCCTCGTCAAAACTCCACGGAACGCACTAATCGTACAGTGAAGACCATGATTGCCCAGTACCTCGGAGAGCGACAAGACACGTGGGTTCACCTCCTGCCAGAGTTCACAATAGCCATAAACTCCAGTGTGTGCGACTCAACGGGATTCACCCCAGCGTTTCTGGTGTTGGGAAGAGAACCTCGACTCGGAACAACGGCATGGTCTCCAGAAGATCGTACGCAACGTATGGTGGACATATTTAAGACAGCCCAAGTCAACATGCAAAAAGCGTCTTCAGATCAGAGGCGTCACTACAACCTACGACATCGCGATTGGCGACCAATTCTTGGGGAGGAAGTCTTACTAAGGCAACACCACCTCTCCAAAGCATGCGCAGGATTTGGCGCTAAACTGGCATCTAAATTCGACGGACCCTCCAAAGTAATCAGGTTTATTTCCAGGAACATAGTTCGACTACAAGAAATCCATGGTAAACGACAACGCACAGCTAGCGTAGGTGACCTCAAACCCCGTCAACGGGTCGAAGACGTTGATAGAGTCGACGCAGGAACCTCTCACGAAGTCTTAACCTAGCCATCAACGAGTCCAGGAAAAGGTATCCCAGAAGAAATCGATACCACACGGCATGAGACGGATTGATTCGCAGAGGCCACTTGTTGGAAGGCACGCCTTCCCAACGTCCCTGTTCCCCGTTGGGGGAAGTCTCTTATGCATAACCCGTAATTTTTCCCGTTCCCCAGACAGGTTCGGAAATATCTTTCCCTCTAATTTTAGTTCAAATCTGTATCTTTAATCGTAAGCCTTATCTCCAGCATTGTAAACCACACTGATAGGGATAGTAGGTAGGGTCATAAAGAATAGATTCCTACAATTCTGGTGGACGCGGTAAAGGAGAGGCGATCCCCGTTACGTCAAATTTCTGCAGGAGGCAGCCGGTAAATTGTCCAGCGTTCACATTAATAACGCCCGACAGGTCACCATTGCCTGTGTCGTTCGCACCCCGAAGTAGAGGGGGGTGTGACGAACCCAATAAATTGGACCTCGCCACAAAATCAGGCACAACGTTAAAACAATAATAACAATAATCCCTTAATCTAATGCAACGGGATTTGACGAATATTGAGAGCTGACTTATAAGACATTAGCAATGACTGCTAATGCAACCTTTGGATGTGTAAAACAACATACAGGAGTCTCTACCGCAGTGTATTTGGTGGAGAAAACTCAAACGTCGAGTAGAAGAACAGCCAGACCAGTTCCCTGACTTCCTTTATGAGGGGCATCAGCTCTATCGAAGGAAGAACCATCACCCCGACGACGACGACCCTATTCCATGGAAGCTCTGCAGAACTGCTACAACGAACCGACAGCAGGACATTTGGGAATCAGGAAAACCATGTTAAGAGTATCCCAGAAATACTATTGGCCCGGATTCTTCCGCGATGTGTCGCACATCTGTCTTATCCCGTTTAGCTGAATTAGAGGCTCAGTACGGGCTAGCAGCGACCAGCGACAAAGTCTTAGATATCAAGCCACGCTCACGATCTATATCACCATCGAAGTACTTAACAGAGTCGGAGGCATTCAGGACTCAGAATAGTGAAGGAAGAAGCTAACCCGTCCCAGCTTTACCTTCAAGACATACTAAAGTAGCACTCGAGGTACCCCAGACACTTCGATCGTCGGCAAGGGACGTTCTGCCTCAACGAATTGCCGACAACACTAATCACTCTAGTATAGCGGAGAAAGTATCCAAATGGTGTATTACCTTCGATGGCTCGGCAGATCCTCTCTATTTTTTAGAGAAAGTGGAAATTCGTGCAGATACTTATCATATCAACCCGGAAGTATTACCAAGGATGATGTCTATTCTATTCTCTGGACGCGCAGAAGGATGGTGGCAAACAACGGATCTGTTAGATGCCTATTGGGCAGCCTTTAAACGAGGATTTCTGGAACGCATTTATGACAACCTGCATCCAGAGTACCAGTTATATACTCGATGAATGGATTTTCAAGATTTAACGGAACTGACCCGTTTGATTGTTAATTACGAAAACTATTAGAAGCGAAAACTCACCAGACTTCTTAAAATACTCCACTTCACAGAGAAACGTCCAACCGCGCTATCCCTCGAGCAAGCTGCGACTATCAGAAGTCTTAGTACCAAGCTCTGCGCAATCGCACCAACGCGACCAAGAACCGCCTCAACAGAAAGCGAACGCAACGACGAAGTGGGTAAGAAGCACAGTCTTACCTCCCCCGGTGAAAAGGCTGTACTAAATAATCCTTTTCGGAAGCAAGGGACAGGAATCTCAAAAGCAAACCCCGCCAAGTTAGGGTTGGTAACATCGGCAACTTCAGTTATCAAGGAAAGCGAGTTATCCGAACCCTCTGACGGGACTCAGCCCTTACCACCCTACACCCAGAACGACGACCTCACGATGCACGCAGCGGCTGAAGAATTCTTGCGGCGGGAATTGCCAAAGTTCGACTTGCTAAAAGGTGTGTCTCACATTGCAGAGCATGTTATCAACATGAAAGACGATCGTCCCATTAAACAACAAGACCATCAACGACACAGTGGACCAGTTACTCCTTGAAGACCGCATCGAGCCTTCGAGAAGTCCTCACAGCGCACCGATAGTACTAGTGGGTAAGAAAACTGGAGAGATGCGTATGTGTATTGATTTCAGACAATTGAACGCCCAATTCATAAGAGACGCCTACCCCCTTCCTCGAATCAACCACATACTGGAGAAGCTTTGTGATGCCAAATTCATCTCTACATTGGATCTCAAAAGTGGTTATTGGCAAATACCATTGTCTAATGCGAGTCGCGAATGTACCGCATTTACAGTTCCGGGTCGTGGACTATTTCAGTGGAAAGTAATGCCTTTTGGACTACATTCCGCTGCCGCTACCTTTCAGCGAGCACTGGATAGTGTGATTGGCCCAGAAATGGAACCTGCCACTTTCGCTTACTTAGACGATATAATCGTCGTAGGGAAAACGCTTGAAGAACATATGACCAATCTACAAGAGGTCTTTCGACGTTTGCGGGAAGCTAATCTACGCATCAACCAGGCAAAGTGGAGATTCTTCAAACGAAGAATACAGTTTCTTGGACACGTGATCAGCGAGCTGGGTATACACACCGACCCTGAGAAGGTAGCAGCAGTCCGCGAATTGGCCCCACCAAGTAATATACGACAACTCCGGCGTTGCTTAGGCATTGTTTCCTGGTACCGCAGATTAGTTCCAGAATTCTCAAGCATTGTACAACCGATCACAGTCTTATTATAGAAGAATACCAAGTGGAAGTGGGATGTCGAACAACATCGGGCTTTCGACCAGCTAAAATCTCGATTGACTTCCGTACCTATACTAGCATGCTCCGACTTCAATGAGAAGTTCTACTGATGCCAGTGACTACGGACTAGGCGCGTTGTTGACCCGATGTCAAGAGGGTACAGAAAGAGTGATCGCTTATGCCAGCCGACGTCTTGCAATCGTGTGGTCAATACGTAAAATGCGCTGCTACCTGGAAGGATGTCGATTCGAAGTAATCACGGACCATCAAGCTCTCAAATGGCTTAACTCCAACGATAATCCTACTGGTCGCATCGCTCGCTGGGCACTTGAGTTACAGCAGTATGAATTTGACATCCAGTATCGCCGAGGCAAACTGAATGTAGTGGCCGACATACTGTCCCGCCAACTTTTGGATGTGTTAAACAACATATAGGAGGCTCTACCGCAGTGTAATTGGTGGAGTAAACTCAAACGTCGATTAGAAAAACATCCAGACCAGTTCCCTGGGTTCCTGGGAATGTCTAAGATATAAAGTGGAACAAATAAAGCCGGCCGGAAAGATGTTTACCCGTCAAGTCAAAGAACCTTTCAGCATAGTCTGCATGGACTTCGTCGAGAAAGAATTATCGGACGCTTTAGAATCCCCCGCACTATAGTGTGTGATAACGGCACGCAGTTCACCAGTCGTTCATTCAAAGACTTCAGTCGTCAAGCGGGAATCGAACTCCAGTTGACCGCACCTTACACGCCTCGTCAAAACTCCACGGAACGCACTAATCGTACAGTGAAGACCATGATTGCCCAGTACCTCGGAGAGCGACAAGACACGTGGGTTCACCTCCTGCCAGAGTTCACAATAGCCATAAACTCCAGTGTGTGCGACTCAACGGGATTCACCCCAGCGTTTCTGGTGTTGGGAAGAGAACCTCGACTCGGAACAACGGCATGGTCTCCAGAAGATCGTACGCAACGTATGGTGGACATATTTAAGACAGCCCAAGTCAACATGCAAAAAGCGTCTTCAGATCAGAGGCGTCACTACAACCTACGACATCGCGATTGGCGACCAATTCTTGGGGAGGAAGTCTTACTAAGGCAACACCACCTCTCCAAAGCATGCGCAGGATTTGGCGCTAAACTGGCATCTAAATTCGACGGACCCTCCAAAGTAATCAGGTTTATTTCCAGGAACATAGTTCGACTACAAGAAATCCATGGTAAACGACAACGCACAGCTAGCGTAGGTGACCTCAAACCCCGTCAACGGGTCGAAGACGTTGATAGAGTCGACGCAGGAACCTCTCACGAAGTCTTAACCTAGCCATCAACGAGTCCAGGAAAAGGTATCCCAGAAGAAATCGATACCACACGGCATGAGACGGATTGATTCGCAGAGGCCACTTGTTGGAAGGCACGCCTTCCCAACGTCCCTGTTCCCCGTTGGGGGAAGTCTCTTATGCATAACCCGTAATTTTTCCCGTTCCCCAGACAGGTTCGGAAATATCTTTCCCTCTAATTTTAGTTCAAATCTGTATCTTTAATCGTAAGCCTTATCTCCTGCATTGTAAACCACACTGATAGGGATAGTAGGTAGGGTCATAAAGAATAGATTCCTACAATTCTGGTGGACGCGGTAAAGGAGAGGCGATCCCCGTTACGTCAAATTTCTGCAGGAGGCAGCCGGTAAATTGTCCAGCGTTCACATTAATAACGCCCGACAGGTCACCATTGCCTGTGTCGTTCGCACCCCGAAGTAGAGGGGGGTGTGACGAACCCAATAAATTGGACCTCGCCACAAAATCAGGCACAACGTTAAAACAATAATAACAATAATCCCTTAATCTAATGCAACGGGATTTGACGAATATTGAGAGCTGACTTATAAGACATTAGCAATGACTGCTAATGCAACCTTTGGATGTGTAAAACAACATACAGGAGTCTCTACCGCAGTGTATTTGGTGGAGAAAACTCAAACGTCGAGTAGAAGAACAGCCAGACCAGTTCCCTGACTTCCTTTATGAGGGGCATCAGCTCTATCGAAGGAAGAACCATCACCCCGACGACGACGACCCTATTCCATGGAAGCTCTGCAGAACTGCTACAACGAACCGACAGCAGGACATTTGGGAATCAGGAAAACCATGTTAAGAGTATCCCAGAAATACTATTGGCCCGGATTCTTCCGCGATGTGTCGCACATCTGTCTTATCCCGTTTAGCTGAATTAGAGGCTCAGTACGGGCTAGCAGCGACCAGCGACAAAGTCTTAGATATCAAGCCACGCTCACGATCTATATCACCATCGAAGTACTTAACAGAGTCGGAGGCATTCAGGACTCAGAATAGTGAAGGAAGAAGCTAACCCGTCCCAGCTTTACCTTCAAGACATACTAAAGTAGCACTCGAGGTACCCCAGACACTTCGATCGTCGGCAAGGGACGTTCTGCCTCAACGAATTGCCGACAACACTAATCACTCTAGTATAGCGGAGAAAGTATCCAAATGGTGTATTACCTTCGATGGCTCGGCAGATCCTCTCTATTTTTTAGAGAAAGTGGAAATTCGTGCAGATACTTATCATATCAACCCGGAAGTATTACCAAGGATGATGTCTATTCTATTCTCTGGACGCGCAGAAGGATGGTGGCAAACAACGGATCTGTTAGATGCCTATTGGGCAGCCTTTAAACGAGGATTTCTGGAACGCATTTATGACAACCTGCATCCAGAGTACCAGTTATATACTCGATGAATGGATTTTCAAGATTTAACGGAACTGACCCGTTTGATTGTTAATTACGAAAACTATTAGAAGCGAAAACTCACCAGACTTCTTAAAATACTCCACTTCACAGAGAAACGTCCAACCGCGCTATCCCTCGAGCAAGCTGCGACTATCAGAAGTCTTAGTACCAAGCTCTGCGCAATCGCACCAACGCGACCAAGAACCGCCTCAACAGAAAGCGAACGCAACGACGAAGTGGGTAAGAAGCACAGTCTTACCTCCCCCGGTGAAAAGGCTGTACTAAATAATCCTTTTCGGAAGCAAGGGACAGGAATCTCAAAAGCAAACCCCGCCAAGTTAGGGTTGGTAACATCGGCAACTTCAGTTATCAAGGAAAGCGAGTTATCCGAACCCTCTGACGGGACTCAGCCCTTACCACCCTACACCCAGAACGACGACCTCACGATGCACGCAGCGGCTGAAGAATTCTTGCGGCGGGAATTGCCAAAGTTCGACTTGCTAAAAGGTGTGTCTCACATTGCAGAGCATGTTATCAACATGAAAGACGATCGTCCCATTAAACAACAAGACCATCAACGACACAGTGGACCAGTTACTCCTTGAAGACCGCATCGAGCCTTCGAGAAGTCCTCACAGCGCACCGATAGTACTAGTGGGTAAGAAAACTGGAGAGATGCGTATGTGTATTGATTTCAGACAATTGAACGCCCAATTCATAAGAGACGCCTACCCCCTTCCTCGAATCAACCACATACTGGAGAAGCTTTGTGATGCCAAATTCATCTCTACATTGGATCTCAAAAGTGGTTATTGGCAAATACCATTGTCTAATGCGAGTCGCGAATGTACCGCATTTACAGTTCCGGGTCGTGGACTATTTCAGTGGAAAGTAATGCCTTTTGGACTACATTCCGCTGCCGCTACCTTTCAGCGAGCACTGGATAGTGTGATTGGCCCAGAAATGGAACCTGCCACTTTCGCTTACTTAGACGATATAATCGTCGTAGGGAAAACGCTTGAAGAACATATGACCAATCTACAAGAGGTCTTTCGACGTTTGCGGGAAGCTAATCTACGCATCAACCAGGCAAAGTGGAGATTCTTCAAACGAAGAATACAGTTTCTTGGACACGTGATCAGCGAGCTGGGTATACACACCGACCCTGAGAAGGTAGCAGCAGTCCGCGAATTGGCCCCACCAAGTAATATACGACAACTCCGGCGTTGCTTAGGCATTGTTTCCTGGTACCGCAGATTAGTTCCAGAATTCTCAAGCATTGTACAACCGATCACAGTCTTATTATAGAAGAATACCAAGTGGAAGTGGGATGTCGAACAACATCGGGCTTTCGACCAGCTAAAATCTCGATTGACTTCCGTACCTATACTAGCATGCTCCGACTTCAATGAGAAGTTCTACTGATGCCAGTGACTACGGACTAGGCGCGTTGTTGACCCGATGTCAAGAGGGTACAGAAAGAGTGATCGCTTATGCCAGCCGACGTCTTGCAATCGTGTGGTCAATACGTAAAATGCGCTGCTACCTGGAAGGATGTCGATTCGAAGTAATCACGGACCATCAAGCTCTCAAATGGCTTAACTCCAACGATAATCCTACTGGTCGCATCGCTCGCTGGGCACTTGAGTTACAGCAGTATGAATTTGACATCCAGTATCGCCGAGGCAAACTGAATGTAGTGGCCGACATACTGTCCCGCCAACTTTTGGATGTGTTAAACAACATATAGGAGGCTCTACCGCAGTGTAATTGGTGGAGTAAACTCAAACGTCGATTAGAAAAACATCCAGACCAGTTCCCTGGGTTCCTGGGAATGTCTAAGATATAAAGTGGAACAAATAAAGCCGGCCGGAAAGATGTTTACCCGTCAAGTCAAAGAACCTTTCAGCATAGTCTGCATGGACTTCGTCGAGAAAGAATTATCGGACGCTTTAGAATCCCCCGCACTATAGTGTGTGATAACGGCACGCAGTTCACCAGTCGTTCATTCAAAGACTTCAGTCGTCAAGCGGGAATCGAACTCCAGTTGACCGCACCTTACACGCCTCGTCAAAACTCCACGGAACGCACTAATCGTACAGTGAAGACCATGATTGCCCAGTACCTCGGAGAGCGACAAGACACGTGGGTTCACCTCCTGCCAGAGTTCACAATAGCCATAAACTCCAGTGTGTGCGACTCAACGGGATTCACCCCAGCGTTTCTGGTGTTGGGAAGAGAACCTCGACTCGGAACAACGGCATGGTCTCCAGAAGATCGTACGCAACGTATGGTGGACATATTTAAGACAGCCCAAGTCAACATGCAAAAAGCGTCTTCAGATCAGAGGCGTCACTACAACCTACGACATCGCGATTGGCGACCAATTCTTGGGGAGGAAGTCTTACTAAGGCAACACCACCTCTCCAAAGCATGCGCAGGATTTGGCGCTAAACTGGCATCTAAATTCGACGGACCCTCCAAAGTAATCAGGTTTATTTCCAGGAACATAGTTCGACTACAAGAAATCCATGGTAAACGACAACGCACAGCTAGCGTAGGTGACCTCAAACCCCGTCAACGGGTCGAAGACGTTGATAGAGTCGACGCAGGAACCTCTCACGAAGTCTTAACCTAGCCATCAACGAGTCCAGGAAAAGGTATCCCAGAAGAAATCGATACCACACGGCATGAGACGGATTGATTCGCAGAGGCCACTTGTTGGAAGGCACGCCTTCCCAACGTCCCTGTTCCCCGTTGGGGGAAGTCTCTTATGCATAACCCGTAATTTTTCCCGTTCCCCAGACAGGTTCGGAAATATCTTTCCCTCTAATTTTAGTTCAAATCTGTATCTTTAATCGTAAGCCTTATCTCCAGCATTGTAAACCACACTGATAGGGATAGTAGGTAGGGTCATAAAGAATAGATTCCTACAATTCTGGTGGACGCGGTAAAGGAGAGGCGATCCCCGTTACGTCAAATTTCTGCAGGAGGCAGCCGGTAAATTGTCCAGCGTTCACATTAATAACGCCCGACAGGTCACCATTGCCTGTGTCGTTCGCACCCCGAAGTAGAGGGGGGTGTGACGAACCCAATAAATTGGACCTCGCCACAAAATCAGGCACAACGTTAAAACAATAATAACAATAATCCCTTAATCTAATGCAACGGGATTTGACGAATATTGAGAGCTGACTTATAAGACATTAGCAATGACTGCTAATGCAACTAGGAGGCTGCCAGAAAGGGAGGGAGCGAGTCAACATATTTTGGTGACACGTGGCGACTGCGTGGCAAGTTTTGATTGGCTGAGCCCAACGTCGGTAGATGAAAACGAGGTTAAGGGCAGCGATCAAACAGAAACCAGTAGAAAAGAAACTGATTGACCACCATGGAGATCGGACGTGTTATTTTGATCGCAAGTGAAACATAAAAGTAACTAAGTCAAGGCATTAGAAAGTATCCTGCAGGAACAAAGAATAATTGTGAAGTGTGTGTGCAACAGGAGTGTCGCAGGTGAGTCTGCCCGTAGTTAATTGAGCCCATATGTCCTTTCGACCCCAGATAGGAGTTAGACAAAGACCCAGTTGTTGTGAGATAGGCTAATGATAGTGCTCTACTGAAAATATAAATGAATAAAGTAAATTGTTTCGGATATATTGAGTGTCATTATTAATAGCCAGATCTTATAGGACTGCAGGTCAAAGTTGTTCAGGAACATTCAAGTAACAAATATGGTAGTGTAACCTGTTTAACCAAGTGTGTCGGTGTCCAGCGAATATCTCTTAAAGTATGAGTGTCCTGGTGAATCCGTAACTCATGCTCTAAGAAAAACGTCCAACGTCCGGGTGATACCCTAGTTGACTGAGATGAGTTACTGTCGAGGTATTTCTTGTCAAATCGAGGTCCGGGTGGATCCCTACTTGATTTGGAAAGGGATTCCTAGGTCAGTAGACTCTGATCTTAGTCCTTAATTAGTATATGCTTGTTAAGTCAAGGTCCGGGTGAATCCCTACTTGACTTGATAAGGATTCGTAGGGCAATAGTCCCTGAATTGAGGTGTGTTTGTTAAGTCAAGGTCCGGGTAAATCCCTACTTGACTTGATAAACATACTTGGGACATAATACATAGTAGTAGCCTAGGATTTGTGTATGTCGATAAGGCTCAGTTCCAGACACCCCTGCTAGCCATACCCTGCCTTTCCCAATCCCACTGTCGTATATATTATTCCCCTTTATGTCGTTAATATTGTCTTTAACCATGTGTGTGATCATTATAATTAGGCATAAAATCATTATATCCCTATTATGCCTTCCTCAAACAAATATTCAGGTCCCGGTATTTCTTTATAAATAGTTCTGTTAAAGAAAGGCCCTGGGTAGACTGAGATTTGTACCCCGGCCGAAAAACTCCCTTACAATTAACAGATAACGTTCAGGAAACTTATATACAAAGTAAAAAACATATGTAAAATCAACCAGAAAGAAAGACATTAATGAAATTATGAGTGGCATTTTAACACAAATTCGAGTAGAATGCAAATATACAAAAACCATTAAATCAAATCAAATTAGTTATGTAGAACCCAACATTATTGTATCCTGGAACCTCCCAAAAAATAATATCTTAAACAAAATTTTATCAAAATAAAATATTTGTAGAAGGAACTAATAAAATTAAAGTATACGATTGTGCTATTGAATTAAATGAAATATCAATAGTAAACACACTATCAGATTACACACAAAATTTTTAAAATCACTTTTGAGAAACTAAGTACGAGTATAACAAACTGTCCAACATTATAACAACCACTACGTTTATAATTATTTTAATAAGTGTAACTATATACATATCTAATATATAAGTTTAAAGCAATGACAAAAGAAATAATTATAAAATAAATTAAATCAGTTGATTCAGCGTTAATCATCCAGGTTCCACGACAATAAATAACATCACAAGAAATCCTTAATGAAACTACATAAACACTTCTACATGAGGCCGGGGTATTTTCTAAAGGTTTGGAAAGTAGTATATGCGTCTCATCACCCCCTTTTATTTTATTATGAACAAATCAGCCCACACAAGACATATTATAAACTAATCACTCCACATTAAACAAATCACCCGAAGCTTCACTTAACTCCCACGCTCAGCATCCGAAAACTGCAAACTAAGCAAAATCTAACACTCAAAAACAAGAAGATCATATACACCCATTCCGTGGGAACAAACTCCAAACTGAACAATCAGAAACGATCAAGTCACTCTAGCCTACTTACAAAAATCACGCCTTCACTAAACCTCCAATAAATATACTTAAAAGTCAGTTCAGTTCCAGCTTGTATTGTAAATGTAATATACACATACGTAGTCGTAGGGTTCGTTGATAAGTTATACTCATACAGTATATTATACCAATAAAGAAAAGAGAAAGTCCCTAAAATTAAAGGCAAAGACAGAATAGAAATATATGAAAAGAAAGAACAGTACTATTGAATATTTTGACTACAATGATGGTAAGGTAGTCGCGCTCTTTACCCGCCCTACTATGATTTTCCTTGCAGCGCTTAGAAACCTGGAAAATCCCAACTAAAAGTTACGTCATTCTGATTACACCTGCATCCTCCTTAAGGAATAATGAACAATATTGCTCCATTACAAAACGTAATTTATTCATACAAAATCTCAATAATTTATCTTCATGATAATGAAATTCGTTTTCGCTTATTGTATAATTAATATGAGGCGAACCAGATACTAAACAATCTTAAACAAAAAAAAGAGAAATAAAGCGTAATATTCCAGAACTGAATGCAATATAGAAAAATTTCAACAATAATAATTAGAACATTGGAATATACCTAGTCTGTTGTATCTTCTTAATAAACATAGAATCTTTGATATTCAATTTACTTTTACTATAACTTTCAATCAACATAATTAATTATTTGGTTTACTTTTTTTTTAGAAAATTTAAATCATTAAATATGCATAATTAAAGTTTGAGAACAGTTATTACCATTTAAGGGTACATTGTTACCTTGCTCGATTCAAAGAAAATTTGTATATATTTGATTGCGGCTATGCCGTACTTACGACCAAAGTCCAACGATATCAGCAGGACTAATGACGGTCGATGAGCCTAAGGATTCTCTGCTAAACTGATTTTCATGTTAAATTTATAGGTGATAAACTGCACGCATAATTATAATTAGGGAAAGGTCTTTATAAGAATTAATGTTTCGAAGTAAATTGAGAAGCAAAATTCAACATGGACTACAAACTAAATTAGAAAAACTCCTAAATAAAATTTTGGTTAAATCAAAAAAATTAACTTGTTGATAGGATCTTTAACATCACTGCTAATTTGAATCCATTAAATCTGTGGTTGTCGCTGGTTGGAGTTATTAGAACTAAACTCTTCCAAATTGTAAGTCCATTGAGAGAAACACGTGGTCGATGTCTCCATTTTCTTCTGAAGACACATTTCTCTCCTGTTGGCGGTAGCTGGGCCGCGATACGGCTTTCGCTCGATCCGTTGTCAGCGCGGAGTTGCGTGTACGCCCATATTTAGTTAGAGCACTCTGGGTTACTGAAAATATCTGCACAGTAATTGTTGGCATTCTGGTGTTAGCTGTTTGCGGTTTACCATGGCGTCTCCGTCTACGGCGTGCTTTTAGATCTCTGGCCTCTTCTACTAGCTGAGTGTGCATGATAGGTCTGCCAGGGGTGCGTCCAACTTGCGTTTACAGTCGCATCGCCATATCGAGGTCCTCTTGTAGATGGCTATTTTTGCTTAAGATCACTAATCCTTGCAACGGGGTGTCGCGTATGCCATACGTAAACTGCTGAACCAATATTTGGAAAAACATATGCCTGGGCATACCGCTGAACGCATTTTGGGCCAAGCATTCCAACTCTAGTACGAAATTGGTGCAAAGATTCTCTTGGCCCCTGTACTCGATGACTCAGTCGATGATAACCTCCGTCCAGCGATAGTATACTGCCACAATAAAGAACATATCTTATTCTTGTATCAATTCTTCAAAAGTAGTTCCTTTTTTAAGTTGGGTAGAAAACCTTATAATGTTGGTTGCGGATCAAAAATCCAATTAAGTTTGCTGCAGACCAAAGATCGAATTAAGTTGGCTGCAGACTTAATTGAGAGTAGCCAGTCTGGATTTTGCGTTGCTTAGCGTTGCCAAACAGAAGTTATCGGCGAGTTGGGAGGGCTAGGTTTCGTTCGGCGATACCTCACCGGCCATCGCCGTTAAAATATATATATTTTATCCGTGCATTCGCACACACAATACTATTGCTTGTCCCAAAATCTTCAGTTTTTTTACTGTGATGTTCATTTTCCATTTTTGAACAATGTAGATGGGGACTCGTGTTCTTCTTTTCAAATGTATCTTTGTATTCGTGTTCGAAGTCGTATATTGTTATACATTTTGGGAAATAATTGACTTATTTCTTAGAAATTAGTAAAGTTTTTTTTATTTAATTTATTTTCTTGGACTAGAGCTGTATGTAACAATGTTTTATTTTCCAAGTGTGCATAGAATAGATTTTAATAGCCAAATATACTGTCAAAAGAACCCTTATTATGATCAGTAGAGTAGCTATCTGATCTAAGTGATCAATGATCAATCACTTCACTGATTTCTTGTCTTTTTAAATGTAAAAGAAAACGTAGTGATAAAAAGAAGTTAGGATACATAGATAGATAGGAAGTTATTAAACATACGATTGACTTGCAATATATAGTTATACAAATCAACGCCAATCGTATATTTTTAATATTAGCCTGACAATATGGTTAGTTATTTTCAAACTTATGTACATTATGATACACTGGAGCGTTAGCTCCGTTTCGTTCCGTTTGTCTTAACTATTAGTTTATGTCTTAACTTAACATAAGTATATAAAGATAGAAAGAGAGTGTGTAATATATATGTACATATGTATATATTTTATACCATAAACATTCACACGCTCACTTAAAAGATTTATGCAGACGCTGCAGTTCGTCTGTGTGGTCAGTCCACATTAGTGGTTGATCACACTTCAAGCTTGTTTATGTTTAGGTAATTACAACAATGTGTCGCGGCGGTCACATATAGCATACACTACAAGGTGGCGGCTATATGACCGTTTCAATGAGAGAAAACTCTACATAGCGTAGGTTTTTTTATTATTAAAGTGAACCTCCCTTTTCAAGAAATAACGTAATTGTAAGTCGCTACTTTATTTTAAATAAATCTTAATAATCAATCATTTCTTTTTCTGAAAATGCTTCTTTTCTGTTTTTTTTTTAAATTTTGTATATTTACAAACGTCACGCAATGGTGTGCTACGGTGGACATCGTCTAAAAAGAAAAACCATTGCTAGGTAGTGCGTTAATTTTGGCCTTGACAAAGTCATTGGAAGGAAGCTCGTCGCAATGGTTATCGCAAATTTGCTACCCAGGCATCACATGGGAACAATTTCGACAGCTTTTCGAGCAGAGATACGAAAAGTCGGAGGCACCTGTGGCAACTATTTTGAAATTGTTGACAAGGCGCCCAAATTCTGGTGAGTGTCTTGCTGTGTGTGCGAGTCGGCTAATGACGTCGCTTCTTACAAAATGGCGTGACATGGACCACGAGGAAATTGCTGCATCGGTTGTTCTTGGTCATTTAGCAAATTATGACCCCAGATTGCAACAACTTTCGTATACAGGGACTATTCGCAGTAGACCAGACTTGCAGTCCGAGTTACAAGTCTTTTCGTTTGACAATAAGCGATCCAACTCTTCAGACGATTATGCAACTGCAAAGCGTGCTAAAACATTGCCAATCAAATGTTATTTGGTGGCATGCTTGAGCACAGGAAGTCGGAATGCAGAGTGAAGAAAGCTTCTACCTCTAGAGAAGATCATCGAGCGTTGTCAGTGTGTACTAAAGTTGTCACATGCTATCGATGTCACGAGCCGGGATACATATCTACTCAATGCTAAAAGAGTTCGAATGGTGACGCAGGATCACGTGTGCATAAGAGGGTTGAGCTATGTGTCATTGATGAATCAAAAGCAATTATGTTACACCAAGGTGAGAACTTTCCGATTACATTTGATTCAGGCGCAGAATGCTCGTTAGTCAAAGAGAGCATAGCACACAAACTGTGTGGGAAAAGAACAAATAAAGTAATATCATTAAGTGGAATTGGTAATGTTAGTGTAGTTTCGTCAATTCAAATCACAAGTAATGTAATGATAGATGGAAATTGTATTGAAGTAGTGTTTCATGTAGTCCAAGATGAAATTATAATAATATGGAAAATTATATTGTAATTGGTCGCGAAATTTTAGCACAAGTATACTCTGCTATAGTATAAACAGAAGGTGTGGAAATAATGAAAGATAAAACAGTTAACGTTTGTTCCGTAGAAAGTTACGAATATGATTTTAATAATTTAGCGACTGAAGTACAAGGAGAAGATAAAAATCAATCAAGATTGTTGCAAAAGCATTCAAAATCATTCATTCGCGGAACTCCTTTAACTCGCGTATCTACTGGTATAATGTCTATTCGATTAGCAGAACCCACCAAGACTGTGCAAAGATAACCTTACAGATTCAGTCCCTGTGAAAAAGTATTACTCCGGTCAAAAGTTCAAGAGCTAATAGATTATAATGTAATAAGGCCTAGCAGTTCACTTTATACTAGACCAGCATTATTACTGAAAGAGAAAAACGGATCGATTATAGGGAATTAAACAGAAATACCATTGCAGATAAGTTACCTCTACCGTTAATTTCAGATCAGATAGCTAGATTTCGTGGAGCAAGATACTTTACTTGCTTGGACATGGCTTGCGGGTTTTATCAGGTCCCATTGCACGAGGGCACCATTGAGTACACTGCATTCGTCACTCCCGACGGACAATTTGAGTTTTTAGAGATGCCGTTTGGTCTAAAGAACCCACCGTCGGTTTTTCAAAGATCAGTGCTGAAAGCCGTGGGCGATTTGGCATTTTCGTACGTTATCGTGTATATGGATGATATAATGATTGTGGCCTCAACTAAGGAAGAAGCAATCGAAAGATTAGAAATTGTCTTGAATATTTTGACTAAGGCAGGCTTTTCGTTAAAGTGTAGAAATGCTCATTTTTAAGAAACTCTGTTCAGTATCTAGGATACGAAGTACAGGCGGGTGATATTCGTCCAAATTGACGTAAAATTGAAGCATTGAACACATTTCCACCACCCAGGTCAATTACAACATTGAGGCAATTTATAGGATTGGCTTCGTATTATTGCACAATTTTTACCAGGATTTTCCCAGTTAATGAAAACTCTTTACTCTCTTACATCTATAAAAATAAATTTTGATTGGACGAAGGAACATGAGAAGGTTCGCAGACAGATTATCAATATCCTTACAAGCAAACCAGGCTTGGTAATATTTGATCCAAAATACACCATAGAACTGCATACAGATGCAAGTGCCATTGGCTATGGAGCCATACTCTTGCATCGAATTGAAAATAAACCGTATGTCGTTGAATATTTCAGTAAGACTACTAGTGTGTGTGAATCGAAATACAAGTTCTATGAGTTAGAAACACTGGCGGTAGTTTATGCAGTAAAAAACTTCAGACATTATCTACATGTCGTTTTTACTGATTGTAACTCTTTGATCGCTTCTAGAACATAAATTGAGCAAAAAATTCGATTTTGATATTCAATATCGTGAAACGTATGGCCCATGTAGAAAAAGAGAATCAAAAAAAAGTTGTAGAAAAACATGTACAGTTGATGGAAATTTCTGAAAATAGGATTCAAGCCGAGCAGCAACGTGATCAGAATATTTTGCAAACAATTAACAAGTTAAGTGAGGGATAACTTTCTAAAGATTTAGCTGCAACTTATGAAATGAGAGCTAATGTGCTTTACAGAAAAATTCAAAGAAAGTGTAGAACTCGTTGTTTGCCAGTCATTCCTAGAACCTTTAGGTGATCTGTTATAAATCAAGTACACGAATCGATCTTATACTTAGGTTGGGAAAAGACAAGATAAACGTTACGAGCATTACTGGTTTACGGGAATGGCGAAGTACGTACGAAAGTTTGTAGAGAATTGCATCACTTGTAGGGTGACAAAATCAGCGTCCGGAAAAGTCCAAGTAGAATTGCATTCGATTCCGAAGATTAACATACCTTGGCACACGTTGGATATAGATATCACTGGAAAAATAAGTGGCAAGAACGATCATAAAGAATATGTCATTGTTCAAAACGATGGTTTTACAAAATATGACGCAAATATGTAGTTGTATTGACGCATTAAAATCATTGATTGCTCTATTTGGAGTACCTGCTCGATTAGTGGCTGATCAAGATAGAAGTTGCACGGGATCGTAAGTTGTCGGATTCTGTGCTTCTTAGAAAATTCAGCTTCACCTGATAGCGACAGGTGCTAGTCGGGCAATTGGACAGGTCGAAAGAGTGATGAGCATATGAAGAAATCTATTAACTATCGTTGAATTCAGTAAGCGTTCATGACAAGAAGCTATAGGAGATGTTCAATTAGCAATTCATTGTACAGTTAATCGAGTTACAAAATCGAGTCCGTTAGAAATATTAATCGGTAAGAGTGGGATTAGTGACGACGATGAGACAGCAATAGACTTAAATGATCGAAGATCTCAGGCTATAAGAAATATGGACAATGCCAAGCTATGACAGACTTAGATTTGACAAAGACAAGGCAAGAAGATTATGTTCTGAGCAAAAATAGTAAGCGACAACAGACTAAGTTGGACCCTAAGTTTCGTGGACCTTTTATGCTCACAGAAGTTTTAGAAGGCGATAGATATACGTTGAAGTCCATGTCAAGTAGAAGACAGTATAAGTACTCACATGAAAATTTACGGAAAATGCCAGATGGGCAGGTACCAAGCGAGCTGGATATCGACGGAGATGAGTTTGATTCATCTGGTGAAACGGATGAAACAGACGGTAATGGCACAGTTGGAAGAGACTGTGGTGATACGGACCGTAATGATACAGAGACTGTTGTGAAACGGGTGAAACAGACCGTAATGATACAGTTGGAAGAGACTGTGGTGAAACCGGTGAAACAAACCGTAATGATACAGTTGGAAAAGACTGTGGTGAAACGGGTGAAAAAGACCGCATTGAGACAGTTGGAAAGGACTGTGATGAAGAGACTGGTGAAAAAGACCGTATGGACTAGTGAATGAGACACTAGGGGAATAATGATTTTGTAAAGAATGTTTTTGTCGATGCTACGTGGTGGTACCTCGCCGAGGATTCTTGAAACGTAAATGAGAACATAAAGAGAAAAGATTGTTTATAAAATTAAAAGCGAAAATGTGGTTTGATAAGAAAGAACATGTCTAGGGCATAAAGTAAGAAAATATTGAAAACACTAATGTTAAATGAATTGTTAAAGAAATACATATAAGCAAACGAATGTTGAAATAAGCAAGTTAGAAAAATATAAAATAAGAATCTTAATTTACGGAATAGGTTATAGCAAATAAGAGATTTTGAATTTACATTAAACTGCATTTGTCAAGCTGTATAAAACAGAATGTTTTTTGGTTCAGTTAGTAAAACAAAGATATGAAAATGATGATTGCAAAGTGGTTAATATTCCTGCCACACGAGGACGTGTATTTTATCAGAACACCAAAGGGTGTCAAACTGTTGAAAGAGATAGTATTATGCGAAAGACAGCTGATGCAAATTCAAATATTGGTCATACTGCAAGCACAAGCGCAAAACATTTTGTCGTGGCGTGAGGCGCGTTGGACATTGTAAAGTTGTGAAGCCTTTTGAGTTAATGATAATGTCAAACGTAAAAAAAAAAAGTTGAATTGCTTGGGTTTTGTTTTGTAATCTGTAGAAGTTTAATAAAATTGAAAAGTGATATATTGGAAGATTTGGACATCTGTCTAAGCTAGTGGTCAAGTTTGAAAATATTGTTGTTTTAAAATTTGTACAAAAGAGAGTAATGAAATTAAAATTAGTTTGATCTAAATGTAACACGAGGACGTGTATTAGTCAGGATAGCCGTATCGGAGATGGAATAATAGGGTATTGCATTGTTGGGCATACCCTTGGATACTCTATGTTCTCTCTCTATTTGGGGTCCCTCTATGGTTCATTCCATACTTTGGATGTGCAACATTGTGAATATAACTTTGGCATTACAGTGACTTCTGTCCTGTTAGTTTAGCAGTGGGTACTGATATGTTAGTTTGGCACTGACAGCTGAGTCATGCAAGATTGGCACTGACTGAGTCATGGAAGTTTGGCACTGGCTGCTTGGTCATGCAGGTGACAATAGTATTGGGTAACCTCTGACAGTATCATAGAGCGAGATGACATATGTGTCTGTCGTCGAGTGTGGTCCGGTGTGAAGGCAGGCGAGGCTGCGCAGTCAGTCTGGAATACAACACCACGCTAGATACTGATAATGTCGGAAAACGGAAACCAAGTGAACAGGGAGCTTTTAACTGCCCCGATATACTGATTATGTATTTATTTTTTTCTTCATAATTTTGGATTTATTTTTTTGTTTTATTATTTTTATAATTTTTCTTTTCATTACTTATCATTTAAACTTTAATCAAAATAACCTTCATTTTATTTATTAAAATTTTATTATTTTTTTTTTTTATAAATTTTGTATTGAAGAAATTCTTCACGGAAACTTTAATTATTGTTATTTTTATTTAAATTGTACTTTTTTAATCTATTTTTATGTAGTGCTTATTTTTTATTCTTACTGTCCTTTAGTTAGGGTCTAACTTATGTATATCCTTATTCAATTTTCAATAGTACTTTATCTCCTACTTCTATATATATGTCTGTTACTTACCTATCATAATATTATTTCTACTTTTAAGGTTTTCTAACATTATTTTACCTCTTTTATATGCTATTTCTAGTCTAAATTTTATTTCCTTAGCATAATTATCTACATTGTATATTGGATATATTCTAGTTATCTTATTGAATTGAATTTATGCATTGACTTGGTAATCTTCCAAAAACCAATTCAACTGAGCCCAGACATCCCAATCAGATTTATCTGTGGAAATATACGAACGAATATATTCATTCAAAGTTCTATGACTTCGTTCAATCGTTCCCAATGTTTGGTGTTGATATGCTGTAAATGTAAGATATTCTATTTTCTTATACTTGCATATCTTAAGTATGAAATTTTCAAATATTGCTTAAGTAACATTGTTTGCACTTTTACTTGGAATAGGAATGGCTACTAGGTATTTAGTTAGGTCACATATGAGTGTGACGATATATTCATGGCCTTGTTCTGATTTTGGAAGTGGTCCTATTGTGTCAACTATTACTATGTCGAAAGCGTTTGTTGGTGTATCAGTTACAACCATAGGAGTCTTTAAATGAATCATTGTTTTTGATGTTTGGAATTTGTGACATTTGCGTATATATTCGTTAATATATCTAGTCATAATTTTCCAAAAGTGATGTCTTTTAATTTTCGCTAGCGTTCTTGAAATGCCTGTATGACCTCCCTGTATTGGGTCATCGTAGAATGTAGGCAATATTGATGCTTGATCATTTTTATTATTTATTACGGTCACCGGCCTGAGTAGCGCTACTCTCAAAGATTTTAAATATTTGTCGCCCATATTTTTAAAAGATTCTATAGAAAATAGTTCAAAGATCTTTTACCTCGGCGGAAACTTGAGTTTGCTTATTTTGTATATACCGTATTTCAGGCCTTTGGAAAAACTGACCTAAGTCGAAGATTCCATTGGTATACGAATCACTAACATCATTTGTTGCAATAACTTTGTTTCCATGCATTTTGATTCGGTTACACGCAAGGTCACTAACTTTCGTACTTCATCATTACAAATGATTTCATGTACATTGGGCTTAGAAGCATTTTGAGTACTTTGCCTTGGCAAAAGTTCTTCATTATTAATTGCGCAGACTTGTTGTCTACTTTGTTACCTGGTAGTGACTTTCAGGACTTCGTTATACATTTCTTTTAATTTGGCTATTGATATCCGCGATAGGGCATCCTCCACAAAGTTGTCTCTCCCCTTAAGGTGTTTTACAGTGAAGGCATATTCTTTTAGGTATAGTCTCATTCTAGTTAATTTTGAACTGGGATTTGTCATTGAAAATAAATAAGTGTTGACCATATATGTATGGTCGATACTGTAATATGGCCCAGTGAATAGCTGCTAAACTCTCAAATTTTACAGACTTCTTACATAATCTTGTTATGTGACGCGAATATTCAGCAAAGTTTTTGATAAAACGTCGGTAATAATTGCAAAATGCAACGAATCTTCTGGGTATTTCATATTTTTTATCATCAGGCAAAATACCTTGATCTGTACACTTGTGACCTAGAAACGTCACTTCGTTCATATAGAAACTACACTTTTCTGGATGTAATTTTATGTTGTGTTTCCGACATAAGTCAAAAATATTTGTTAGATTTCTGATCATGTGGTTTTCGGAACAACCGATGACAATTAAGTCACCCATATACAAGAATGCTTGTGAAGGTTGAAGTCTAGAAAATGCTATAGTCATCATTCGTTGGAATGAATTTGAGGTAGTCTTGTAAATTGATATGACCCATTGTTTATTGAAAAAGGCGTAATATTTCTAGACTGTTGTTTTAACTCTATTTCATGGATGAAAAGTATTTGGCTCTGCTTAGTTAGTCTAGCATATCATCTATTCTTGAAATGGAAAATTGTCGGACAATAGTTTTTTATTTATTTGGCGGTAATCCACGAGTAACCGCCATCTTTTTCTTGGGTACAAGTAGTATTGGACTGTTGTATTTCGAAATTGATGATTCAACGATTTTATCCCGAATGAGTTTTTCGACCTCTTTATGAATTAAATCTTTATGACCATGCGGTAGTCTATAATTTTTATGTACTGTATCCTTTAACCTTGTTCTTGCTTATAAAAATTATTTGTTGAAATAGATTCGGTTTCAATCCCGAAAATGTCTGTATACTTAGTGCATAGTTCTGTTAGCTTTGTTTTAAACAATAGCGGGAAGTTCTTTGTAAGTTTTTACATAATATCTTTATGTCTATCTTTGTTATCATCTTAGACTATGTCATAGTCACTTTACGTTTCGGTATGGATTTCATTTAAATTTAGAATTTTGGTTAAACTTGTTGTGTTTACTATTCGGACAAAAATATTATTTTTATTGGAAATTGTATTTTTAGTTCAATCTGACGGACGACTTCAGCGCGAGTTGGAAGTAAAATAGCGTTATTATCGCAAGTATGTGTAATTGGTATATGTATTCGATATTTGAGGTTGTTTGGTCGAAGAATTAGAGTATCACTAGAATGTGTGAAATCTAATTGACAGTTGAATTTTCAGTGAAGTCGATACCAATTATGCCGTCACTTGGTATTGGAAAGTTATGTTCCACTAAATAAAAGTTGTGTGTATATTTCCCTGTAGTTAAATGATAATCGTTTTGAAAAAACTGGTTCCTCACCTATTCCTGAGAATTTTGTTGATGTGTTAGTGTTAACATTATCGAAAATATCGACATTTTCTTTTGATAGTGAAATGTGTGCACAAGTATCAATTAATAGAGTAAATTCATTACCTGATTTTTCCTTTTCAAATTTCACAAATATGCTTAAACTAATGTTAATATTGTGTACTATTGAATCTCTTAAGGCAATTATTGGTTTTCAGGGTTTTACCTTGTGCAACCCGTACATTTGAATTATTTTGATTGTTGTTATTATGCCTTCTATTAGAATTGCCACTGCCTCTAAGGTTTCCTCTATTTTGGCCCTGTCCTCTATTATAGAAATCATTTCTTTTATTTCGGAATCCGTTATTTTGGTGACCACCTCTTCCATGGTAGTTACCTCGGCCTGCATTATTAAAATTGCCTGATGCCTGCCTAAAATGTAGGACAGAGTTAGCTTGGCCAGTTGCCTCTGTGCAACTGTTAACAAATTTGGCAATGGCATCATTCATATTACTGAATGTGCCCGCCTGCATAATAAGTTTTACCTTATCAATAGCGCAGTTTTGTGTCATTGCCTTTACAGCTTGCGATGTACTGTATTTGGATGCCAAATCTGATGATAACCCATCATTTATGTAGGCTCCTTCTAGGGATTTCGCAAGTTTTTCCACCTCTAGGGTGTACTGATTGGCTGTTTTGCTCTTTTGTCGTAAATTAAGGAGTTTGGCAGAAATAACTTCTACTGATTCTCCTTTTACAGACTTTTTCAATTGTGTGATTATCGCAACAATTGTCTGTTCGTTACTAATAAGGTTTCGAGCATGACCTTTTAATTTGGTTTTTATTGTCTGGATTGAAATTGCTTCGTGAGTGCCTTTCAGCGTATCAATCAAGTTGAGCGCATCTACGAAACTCAGAAGGTTCTCTATTTTTCCATCGAACTCTGGAATCAGAGATGATGCGAGCTTTAAAAACTCAGTTACAGACTGTTCATTGACCATTGTTAATTCTTCAAGGGGTATTTGTAGCGAAGGTGGTTCTACTCCGGGCGTTTCAGTTTTTTGTGTGCGTATTTCAGTTTCGATGTCAGATTCTTCGCTCATTTGTTCAGAATCATTTGGACTATCTGTGGCTAGAATTGACTCATCAAATTTCGGATCTGTATTTGGTTTTATTTTTTATATTTATGCTTTTATTAGGCATTTAAATGATTTGTCGAGTTCTACTCCATGGTCTTTGACACTTTGAACAATTTTCGGTCATTCCATGGAATGGGTTTATTTGAAAAGTCGTACTTTTGAAAATTTAGAACCATTTTTTTTCTAATCTTATTTGCACCAGGTTTATTGAGCGTTGAGGTGAGTGGCTTTGTTCACTCTTAAAAACCTCAATTAATTTATTGACTATGCTCGGGTGCTTATCATTGATTTTTTCGAAATATTTATCTAGTGCGGCAATAGTGTTGTTATACTTAATGTAATAATAAATAAATTTTTGTTTTGAAGAAAAAAGGAACAAAAATTTAATGCGAAATTAAATTTTTTAATCATACTAATTTTTATGAATTTTTGAATATATTGTTTCAACAATTGCGCACCATGTATATTATTTATTTCTATTGAAAAAATTGTTTTTTGTAAATATATTGTTATGACATAATGTAATTTTTTTAGATCTTATCCAGATCGTTATCTTGGCTTAAGGCTCTTTTTGCTATACACTTATTGTGTAGCAGGTATGTTTTGTACAGAATATATGCGCACAAAATTATGACAATTATCAATAACAATACATTTGTTAATTGTAAATCAGTATTTGATGATTCGATTTTGTTTATTACATGCGTAGTGGAATCCACTGATTTCGAATAAATGAACCCCACTGAGGCTATATTATATCTATCATCAAATTTGCTTGTACTATTATTAAACATACATATGTAGTATGTTTTCAATTACAAAATCTATTTCTTTTTTTTTTTAATTTATGTAAATTATTGGATTTCAATTTCATTTTTTCTTTTCTTTTTCGTTTTCTAGTAAATTTTCGGAGGTCTTACAAAAGCTACCTATTGGTTCGTAAGGCTTTACGGGCTATACATCTATTGGGCAGATAAGGTTAAGCTCAATTTTACAATATTTTAACATTTAAAATTTTTGTCTTACTGATATCTTATTTGTGTACTAGTATTTATAATTTTTCTTCTCAGTTTTTATTAGCATCAGCTGGTCGTCGCCGGTTGGCTCGCTGATGCTCCCTCGAAAGGCCTGTCTTTCACGCTCGTTGTCCCTTCTGCTGATGTACGGGGCCTATGGGCTCTTTAGGTGGGTAAGGAATTAGTGTTTTCGAATTAATTGTTTTTATATTTCTTAATTCTAAGTGAGCGAGAGTTGTTGGCTTGTTCTTTTGTTGAAGACTTGACTTTAAGAAGTCTTGTAATTTTTGGGCAGTTGCCCAGGGTGGTAGTGTTTTATTTGCGTATAATAGCCACTTTATGTGTGCTATTCTTTTCTTTATTTTCTTTTGCACTCAGTTTTTTTTTCCTTTTATTTCCATTTATTTTATGGCCACGGATAGGTTTTGTTGATAGTCGTCCTTCCTTGATCTTGACTTGGGTGTTGCTTGGTGTTTGGTTTTTTAGTGTCCAAATTTTTTCTCCTCTCCTTCCTTGAATTCTCTGCCAGCACCACCCGGTTGTCTAGGGCGAACTTTCGACTTATGTCGCGGTCGCCATGTAATTTTTAGAACGTTTTCTTTATATATTGAAAGCAAGTGTTTCTTTAGTTCATTCTCTTTATTGAATGAATCTTAGTTCTATAACAATTATGTTGTACAGCTAAAGACCACGTAGCTACGCTGCCAGTGACGCCTTCAGAGGAGCGGTCTGCTTATGTATAAATGGTTACGTATATGTATAACGCTGGCAAGAGAGAGGACGTATCATGTTCACTTGGTGACAGAGCCGTCACGCGTGTTAAATATACCGGACTTAGCTGGTTACGTTACCAAAAATGCGTTTGAACTTGGATTTGTGTATATAAATATTGGAGCTAAGTGCTACAATATGTTTGTAGTAATATTAATGTATATCACTGAGTACAGTGAGCATTCGGTATGTGAACATGCTACAGCATACTAACAATCTTTTGACTTCAAGATAGAATATAGAGAAGCAAAGCACATGATGAATTTAGATTTTTTATCCAGAAATCAAATACAGTAGATGACTAAAAATGAAAAGTTAAAAGTACCTGAAAAGCGTGTAAATTTGGACGAAATCTATGGTGATTGGCTTGCTGCTGAACAATGACAGGATACTGAAATCACCGACATTATAAAAAAAACTTAGCAGTAACGAACTGACTGCCGATGTTGCAGAATCGTACGAACTGAGAAAGAGAGTTTTGTTACGCAAAGTCCAATAAATGGAAGGACACGATGTTTGCCCGTGGTACCGCAACCATTTCGATGTTCCGTGATAAATCAAGTTCACGAATCAATCAGGCACTTGGGATGGAAGAAGACGCTTGACAAGACTTTTGAATATTATTGGTTTTCGAAGATGAACAAATATGTTAGGAAATTTGTCGACAGTTGCATCGCATGCAAAACAGTAAAAAGTTCATCAGGTAAAATACAGGCAGAGTTACACCCAATTCCAAAGTCGAACATTCCGTGGCATACGCTGCATATTGGCATCACAGGCAAGCTTAGTGGGAAGAATGACCTCAAAGAATATGTAATAGCCCAAATTGATGCTTTCACTAAGTTTGTTCACTTGTTTCATACTATAAAATTAGACACCGATAGTTGTATACAGGCAATAAAATCATCTATCTCTTTATTTGGTGTTTCGACCCGAATAATACCGGACTAAGGTAGATGTTTTACCAGTGGATAGTTTACAGAGTCTTGTGCGTCACAGAAGGTTAAACATCATCTTATAGCTACAGCAGGAAGTCGCGCAAATGAACAAGTTGAACGCGTCATGAGGACTCTTAAAAATTTGTTGTCCGTGGTTGAATTGAGCTCCCGGTCTTGGCAGGATGCTCATGGTAAGGTATAACTTGCTTTGAACTGCACAGTTAGTAGTGTAACCAAAGTGTAATATTATAATTTTAGAGATATTAGAGATAGGACCTTATGACAAAATCAGCTTCGATAAAAATAAATCAACTGTTGATAGACACAAAGTTGGAGATTATGTTATGTTGAAATATGAAGAGCGGCATCAAACCAAGATGGATGCAAAGTTTAAAGGACCATTTTTAGTTAGTGAAGTTTTAGAAGGCGACAGATACATTTCGAAGTCATTGCATAATAAGAGATTGTATAAATATTGCCATGAGGATTTGAGACAGATGCCAGATGGTTATGTTCCGCCTGAGTCTTGTTAAGATTATTGTGAGATATCCGTGTGAGAGTATAAGTTGTGTCATGGAAAATTGTCCATTTATGATGTGGTTAGTTGTAATGATGTTGCAATAACCTTGGATATGGCAGTTTTGGTGAATGGCGGAAGACCATAGAGATGGTGTTTGAGAATTCAAGTGGAAACAACCTGGCGAACGTATAATTGATGCATTGTTGTGGCATGCCAATATTTGGTCTATATTTGAGAAAAAAAAATATGGTTTCAAGATTTGAGATACCTGCGTCATTAAGGAACCACAAGTAAAAAGCGAAAGTTGGAACATGGCGTGTGGAGCTCTTGCGGTAACCATGCTCATAATCGAAAGGAAATCATAGAGAATGCAACTAAAGTCGAATGTTAGGATACCCAATTATGTAAAAAAGAAACAAAAAGCAAAGTACGAGAGATTAACGTTGAGATAATAATTGAAAATTTAATTAAAATTCAATTTAAATTATGCAAAGAAATAACATTTAGAAAACAACTGTTAATTTACTTTTGGCTTGATATTAGTACAGTCTGTTAATGTTCTGGTGTACACGACGACGTGTAAGTGTCTTTAATTGTGGACAACACTGTAATAGAACATTTTTGTGACTATTGGAGATTACGCTCTGCTCCGTTATTCGCCAGATGGTCATCGTAGTTCGATGTAAATTTGCAGAAATATTGCAAAAAGTCCTAAGTGGCGTACGTGCCAAAATAATGTTCGATTGAGGTTTGCAAAAAGAGTTACGAATGAAATAATTGTTGTGCGTGTAATATTGAGTCACTGAGAGAGAATGAGATCGTAGTATATTCCATTGCGACCTATGCTAATAGAATTCGTGTAAGCAGGGTTGTATAAAAGACGAGAACATTCCTTGCCTTTCTTTTGGACAACGAAACCGAACGGTGCACTGAAGACTTTTCACCATAATCATTAATCTAATAAATAAAAATGAGTGAATTAAATCGGGAAAATGTTTATATGGACCCGATATACATATATATTTCATTTATTAATATACATAGTTGATTCCATATTGCCTCAGCGAGACCTGTCAGATAGGAACTGGGAAGTTTAATATTAAATATAATAAAACAAAAATTCAAAACTCTATTGGCGGTTATATCGCTTACTGCTTTGCCTGCCCCACGGGCAGGACATTTCCTCCAACGGACATTTGTTCCTACGGGAGGAGTAAAAAAGAATTCAGGCAGCTAACATATTAAAGACATGGATTACTTTATATCTTCTGACTCACAGCATAGAAGTAAGCAGATTACCCACGAGGAAGTGTTATAATCAGCAGGTAAATCACCTGCGCCGATTCCGTCGGAATATCGGTTAGGACTTCAACGTTGGGTAAACGGCGAAACCCAAAGCGTCTGCACAGCAACTACAACCACGGGAACTGTTACTACCTCCTGTAATACATACTACACCATGGCAGCTGCCCCGATAATGTGTACGGCATCAGCCATGGAGTGACAGGAAGGTCCAATGTTAACATGCTCTAATATAACTAGTGCAAAATCGTTAAGCGCTGCAGTAGAGAGATTGCTGGTTGCTGGGCAAGAAAAAAATGTCAAGCCAAAAATGTCTATTTCTATTCTATTTCATTTCTAGTAAACAGGTAATATCTACTAATAGATTTGCCATTCTTGACGCGGATGAAGAAGCCCCAATGAATGTGGATGTGGACGCTGACACTGATCATATGGAAAAACAGCACCAGGAAGTGATTAATACTGCCGACGGCTCGTAAAGGGAAGCTGCTAGCGATAGTAATCCACTAAAAGGTATCCCAAAACCACCACAAATAGTTGTTGATATTACCAACTTAAATGACCTATTTGAGCTCATTAAGGAAGTTACAACTATGGACAACGTTATCGTCAAAACAAACCAAGGGGAAACGGTCAGAATATTTGCAAAGACAGTAACACTTATACGGCCATTGTGGTCCACTCCATGCTATTGGAATGGAGTTCTACACATATCAACTGAAAGGAGAGAAGCCGCATTGAGTCGTACTCAGAGGCCTACATCACAGTACGTTGAATAATGAAATTACCGTCGGTCTTACAAGATTACGCCACGAGGTTCTTCACTACCATACTCTGAGTTTTTCATTAATATTAAGCCATGTGCCAAAATCAATGGAATTTGCTAGGTGAAGACCCTCTGCCATCAAAAAATACTGATTGAAAGGATGAGAAAATCTTCTGAAATTGCCCAATGTCAGCGAGGCCTAATTTACAGGCACACAGCTAAGCCCTGTCGTCGACAACCTAACTGTGCTAAATGCGCTGAATAACATCATACCAAAGATTGCACACGTTCATTAGATGCACAGCCTAACTGCTTCCACTGCTCTGGAAGCCACATGGCTAGTTATAAAGGAGTTATACCAGGAGTTTGTTCACCGATCAATGGGGCCGAAGGCGTGTAAAATAAACACTCCATATCAGCGATCCCGAAACAATGACGTTGTAATATAAAAATGTTCGACGAGTTGTTTTGATAAAGAAGACGAGTTTAAGTCTTTCTATTTTAAGTTGTCTTTATTGAATGATTCTTAATTCTATAACAATTATGTTGTACAGCTAAAGACCACGTAGTTCCGCTGCCAGTGACGCCGGCAGAGAGAGAGCGGTCTGCTTATGTATAAATGGGAGAGAGAAGGTGTCATGTTCACTTGTGTTAAATATGCCGACTCAGCTCTGTCCAGTACAATGCACCCATGGTTGGTTACGTTACCGAAAATGCATTTGAACAATAATAAATATTGTAACTAAGTGCTACAATGTGTTTATATTAGCATTTACTTATATTCACTGAGTACAGTGAGTATTCGATATGTGAACATGCTACATCTCCCTTTTTTTTTTTAGAAAAATAACGTAATTATATGAAGTTATTTTCTTAGTCTAGTTACTTGTATATAGAAAAGAGATAAGTAATAAAATTTTTGTTTGTTTGATGATATATATATTGATGATAATAAAAAAAATTTTTTTTTTATATATTTATTTTTTTTTTTTTTATCGAATCATAAAATATTGATATAAAGGTGTTTTTTTTTTTTATTATATATTTAATTTTGTTTTGTTTTATTTGACCCATTTCTTTTTTTTTTTTTAAATTCTTTTTCCCTTCTGTTCAATAAAATTTGTATATGTATATATTTTTTTTTTATTTATTATTATATTATAGGTTGATCAAGCCCTGTTTTATGAAACGTTTAGTTTATATATATTTTTAATCTATCCTTATGAACTTTTTGTTCTTTTTTCTTACAATCTCTAATTAAAATGTTATCATTAACTCCTATTTCTATTACCTCAAATGGTCCTAAATTTTTATCTTCTAATTTATGACCTGTTTCATTCTTTAATAACACTTGGTCTCCTACTTCTAAGCTTAAATCTTTAGTATTACTATCATAATATGTTTTTTGCTTAGCTTTATTTTTTTCCAAAAATATTCGAGCTCTTTTATAAGCTGTTTCTAATCTAAACTTAACCTCCTTGGCGTAATCGTCTATATTATAGAGTGGATCTATTGTATCTATGCTATTAAAATGTTTCGGCAAATTGGATTGTTTGCCGTATACTAGTTCATATGGGCAGTAATTATGTGCCATAGATGGTGTGGTGTTGAAACAGTAAACAAAATATGTTAACCATACATCCCAATCTGTTTTATCAATTGATATGTAGGATTGAATATACTCGTTGAAAGTTCTATGACTTCTTTCTATTGTTCCTACTGTCTGGTGGTGGTGTGCTGTTGACGTTAAATTGTCTATTTTCAAATATTTGCACAAGTCATTTATAATTGAATTTTTGTATTCTGTTCCCATGTCCGTAATGAACGTCTTCATTGGACCATACTTTAGAATAAAAGATTCGAATATAGCTTTTGAGATTGTATTTGCGTTCTTATTTGCAACTGGAATGGCTACTAAGTATTTTGTAAGATCACATATTAAAGTGACTACATATTCATTGCCGTTATCTGTGTGTGGTAATGGACCAATTGTGTCCACTATTACCTTATCAAAAGCATATATGGGGGTTTCTGTAATAGTTAATGGGGTCTTAGTATGTTTTGTCGTTTTCGACTTCTGGCATTTTGGACATTTACGTATGTACTCTTTTACATGACGAGTCATATTTTTCCAATAATAGTGTCTCTTTATTTTAATTAGTGTTCTTGATATGCCAGTATGACCTCCTTGTATAGGATCGTCATGATATGTAGACATTATTGCTTCTTTATCTTTATTTTTTTTGATAATGGTCACCGGTTGTAGTAGCGCTACTCTTTATGATTTTAATTTTTTATTGCCCATTTTTTTAAAAGATTCTATTGAAATATTTTCAAAAATCTTTTCACTCGGTGCCAATTTGAGTTGAGTGATCTCAAATATACCGGCTTCTTTTTCAAAAATTTGAAAAAAATTTATCTAAATCAAGATTTTCATTGGTGTACAGATCGCCAACGTTAATTCTTGCTATAACTTTTTTTCCATGTTTAAACAAACACAAATTATTTGTTATGGTCAAGGTCACTACTTTTCGTACTTCATCATTGCAAATGACTTCATGTACGTTGGGCTTAGAAGCTATATTAGGAACTTGCCTAAGCATAGTTTCCTTTTTGTTGTTTGGCCAGAGATTATTTTGTCTACTTTGTTGCCTGGTAGTGACTTTCAAGACTTTATTTTGAATGTCTTTTAGTTCCGATATAGTTATTCGCGACAGGGCATCTGCCACAAAATTGTCTTTTCCCTTTAAGTATTCTACTGTGAAATCATATTCCTCTAGTTCTAGTCGCATACGTGTTAATTTTGAACTTGGATTAACCATCGAAAATAGGTATGTAAGTGGTCTGTGGTCAGTTTTAACTACAAAGTGTTTTCCATAGACGTATGGTCTAAAATATACTATCGCCCAATGAATAGCTGCTAATTCTTGTTCTGTAGTGCTCTTATTGCTTTCACCTTTCGTGAATGCTCTCGATGCATATGCTATTGGTAGTTGGAGTCCATTGTGGTTTTGAGTTAAAACCGCTCCACATGCTTGTTTGCTTGCATCAGTGATTATGCAAAATTCTTTGTTAAAATCTGGATATTGTAATAGAGTTGGTTCTATTAGCTTGTCTTTTAGATATTGGAATGCCTTCTGGCATTCATCTGTCCATTGGAAAGAAACATTCTTTTTACATAATCTTGTTATATGCCGTGAATGGTCGGCGAAGTTTTTTATGAAGCGTCTATAGTAATTGCAAAATGCAATAAAACGTCTTGCGCTATCCGCATCATGTGGGACTGGATAATTCATGATGACTTCATATTTCTTGTCATCTGGTAATATTCCTTTGTCCGTACACTTGTGACCAAGGAATGTCACTTCGTGCATGAAAAAGGTGCATTTTTCTGGATGTAATTTGAGATTATATTTTCTACAAAGTTCAAAAACATCTTGTAGATTTTTTATCATTTATTTTTCTGAACACCCAACAACAATTAAATCGTCCATATAAAGGAATGCTTGTGAGGGTTCTAGACCCGAAAACGCGATAGTCATCATCCTCTGGAATGAGTTTGGTGCTATCTTTAGTCCAAATGGTAGTCGTGTAAAACGATATGAGCCATTGCTCGTTGAAAAGGACGTTATGTTTCTTGAACTTTCTTCTAGTTCTATTTGATGGAATCCTGACATTAAGTCAAGACATGAGAAATATTTTGCTCGGCCCAATTGATCTAAAATATCATCAACTCTTGGGAGTGGAAATTTATCAGACAAGAGTTTTTTGTTGATTTGGCGATAGTCGATTACTAATCGCCATTTTTTTTCTTCGGATCCCTGAAGGGATTTCTTTGGTACTAAAAGAAGTGGGCTGTTATATTCTGATACAGAGGGTTCCACAACCTTGTCATTGATTAATTTCTTAACTTGTTCTTGAATTTCATGTACATGACTATGAGGATTTCTATAATTTTTCGTGTATACTGGTTCATTGTCTTTCAATCTCAATGTTTGTTTATAGAAGTTATTTGTTGTGATGGGTTCGGTTTGTAGTCCGAATACGTCACTATATTTGGTGCACAATTCTGTTAGTTGATTTTTAAATTGTATTGGAAAATTTTTCTTTAAGTGTGATAAAACTTTTTCATTTCTACTATCTTGATTGTTTTGAGCTACTTCGTAGTTCGAAAGTGATTCATATTTGATATTATTTATGTTTACTAATAAATCAGAATTGGTTGTATTTAACAATCGGACAAACGTACATTGTGATTTCGTTATTGTATTTGCAATATATATACCTTTTTGGATTTCTTGATTATGTATATAAACGAAATCTTCTTTTTAATCAATTTTTATATTTCTTATCACTTCGGATCTTGCTGGTAGGAATAGGGAATTATTACCAGAACTGTATGTTAGTGGAACATAAATTGAATAAGATAGGTTTTGAGGTCTAATTATAAACCAGTCTTCAGTTGGTTTGAAGTCTAACTGGCAATTGAATTTTTTTATGAAGTCAATGCCAATAATTCCATCACACGGTATTGCGAAATCGGAGTTTACTAAATGAAATTCGTGTGGAATTATATATTTGTTTGTCAGAAGTTCTATTGCTGTGGTACCTTGGGATTTAATAACTCCTTGGCCTATGCCTTGAATGTTTATAATTTTATTGTGTTTAATGTCATAGTTATCTGAATTCAATTTTAGAATTGATATATCCGCACCAGTATCTATTAAAAAAGATTTACAAATTTTACAAAAACATTGAGACTAAAATTTATTGAATGTATTTTATTTATTATTCGGTTGTACTTAAAGGGTTTTGAGAGTTTTCCGAATTATTTTGCATAACTCTCACATTATTGTTATTGTTAGAGTTTTGGTTATAGTGATTTCTACCTCTATAGTTTCCTCTATTCTGACCTTGCCGTCTATAACTTCCGCGATTATTGTTGCGACCTCTGTTGCTGTTATTTTGGTAATAGCCTCTTTCTCGGTTATTACCCCAGCCTGCACTATTATAATTGCTTGCTGTCTGCCTAAAGTGTAGGACAGAGTTAGCTTGGCCAGTTGCCTCTGTGCAACTGCTGACAAATTTAGCAATGGCATCATTCATATTACTGAATGTGCCCGCCTGCATAATAAGTTTTACCTTATCAATAGCGCAGTTTTGTGTCATTGCCTTTACAGCTTGTGATGTACTGTATTTGGATGCCAAATCTGATGATAACCCATCATTTATGTAGGCTCCTTCTAGGGATTTCGCAAGTTTTTCCACCTCTTGGGTGTACTGATTGGCTGTTTTGCTCTTTTGTTGTAAATTGAGGAGTTTGGCAGAAATAATTTCTACTGATTCTCCTTTTACAGACTTTTTCAATTGTGTGATTATCGCAACAATTGTCTGTTCGTTACTTATAAGGTTTCGAGCATGACCTTTTAATTTGGTTTTTATTATCTGGACTGCAATTGCTTCGTGAGTGCCTTTCAGCGTATCAATCAAGTTGAGCGCATCTACGAAACTCAGAAGGTTCTCTATTTTTCCATCGAACTCTGGAATCAGAGATGATGCGAGCTTTAAAAACTCAGTCGCAGACTGTTCATTGACCATTGTTGATTCTTCAAAGGGTATTTGTAGCGAAGGTGGTGCTACTGGGTGCGTTTCAGTTTTTTGTGTGCGTATTTTAGTTTCGATGTCAGATTCTTCGCTCATTTGTTCAGAATCATTGGGACTATCTGTGTCTAGAATTGACTCATCAAATTTCGCATCTGTATTTAATGCGTTTGGTATAAAAATGTGAAGACTATGTCTATCCGAGATTGTTCTGAGCTGTGTTCTTAATCGATCTAGATTTTCTCTCGCTTGTAGCAAGTGTAAGTTATTAAGCCGACTGAACACCTCTGCGAATAGTTTATTAATAGCATTTAATTTTGTAATCAAAATTCGCACATGTTTTAGTTTGGTTTTATTTTTTATATTTATGCTTTTATTAAGGCATTTAAATGATTTGTCGAATTCTACTCTATGGTCTTTGACACTTTGAACAATTTTCGGCCATTCCATGGAATGGGTTTATTTAAAATGTCGTACTTTTAAAAATTTAAAACCATCATTTTTTTTAAACTTGGGGAGGTTTAAAAGAAAATTAAAAATTTTTTTTTTATTCTGTTTTTTTTTTGTTGTGTTTCATTCATCAAGTAGAAACACAGCGTACCTGCTGCATTCATATAACAGCATATAAATGGTATTAACAGTATGAAACTCATCTGTACTCTGCTACCTCCTTGGACTGGGAAATTTTCTCCCGTTATGTCAAGGTATGCTGATCTTATTTGCACCAGGTTTATCGAGCGTTGAGGTGAGTGGCTTTGTTCACTCTTAAAAACCTCTATTAAATCATTGACTATGCTCGGGTGCCTATCATTGATTTTGTCGAAGTATTTATCTAGTGTGGTCATAGTGTTGTAATACCCCAAAAAAAAAATGTTATTTTGAGTAAAAAAGAAAGAAACAACTCATGCAGAGAAATTAAATTTGCTAATTGTATTAAAATATTTTTTTTATTGAAAAAGAAAGAAAGAATTTATTTTTGTATACATTGCTATGACACATTGTTACACTGTGCGTATGTATTTTTAGATCTTATCCAGATCGTTAGCTCTGCTTAAGGCTCTTTTAGCTATACACTTATTGTGTTTCAAATATGCTTTGTAAATAATATATGCGCACATGATTATGACAATTATGAATAGCAATATATTTGTTAATTTCATATCAGCACTTGATGATTCGATTTTGTTGATAACATTCGCAGTGGAATCCACTGATTTTGAATCAATTAACCCCATTATGGGTGTACTATATCATTCATCAAATTTGCTTATTTTATTATTAAACATACATACATACATATATAGTATGTTTTCAAATTAGAAAAATTTAGTTTTTTTTTTTTTTACGTTAATTTGAATTTTCTTATATTGATTTTGATTTTGAAAAAAATTTTTAACCATTACATTTAACAGCGTTCTACCTATTGGTTTGTATAGCTTTACAGGCTATACATATATTGGGCAGATAAGGTTCCGCTCAATTTTTACAATTTTTAAGTATTTCTATATTTTAATAATAGTATTTCTATATTTTAATAATAGTTGTTCTACCAGCATCAGCTGGTCGTCGCCGGTTGGCTCGCTGATGCTCCCTCGGAGGCGTAAAAGGCGGCCTGCCTTTCACGCTCGTTGTCTCTGCTGCTGATGTCCGGGGCCTATGGGCTCAGGCATTACCGGTGCCGGTCATCGCACCAGTTTTTCTTTTGCATGTGTATAGGCAATACACACTTTACAGTGGTCCAGGGCAGTCTATAGGGCACTCTTTGGGCTTCGTTGGTAGTTCCTTGGGTGGAGGAGGAGTTTGAGTGTTACAATTAGTTGTTTTTATTATGTTTGAATCTGAGTGAGCGAGAGTTATTGGCTTTTTCTGTTTAAGGCTTGACTTTAAGAAGTCAAGTTCTTCTTGTAATTTTTGGGCAGTTGCCCAAGGTGGTGGTGCTTTATTCGCATATAATAGCCACTTTATGTGTGCTATTCTTTTTTTAATTTTTTTCTGCACCCCACCTCTATTTGCCATAACTCTCTCTCTACTCACTCAGTTTTTTTTTTCATTTGTTTCCTCCTTCCTTGATCTTGTCTTGGGTGCTTCTTATTATTATTAAAATATAGGTGCTTCTTCGTGTTTTTCTTCTTTTTGTTTTTCGGGCTCAGTTGAACATGACTGCACATTTACGGTCCTGTCACGGTCGCCATGTAATATAAAAATGTTCGACGAGTTGTTTTGATAAAGAAGACGAGTTTAAGTCTTTCTATTTTAAGTTGTCTTTATTGAATGATTCTTAATTCTATAACAATTATGTTGTACAGCTAAAGACCACGTAGTTCCGCTGCCAGTGACGCCGGCAGAGAGAGAGCGGTCTGCTTATGTATAAATGGGAGAGAGAAGGTGTCATGTTCACTTGGTGACAGAGCCGTCGCGCGTGTTAAATATGCCGACTCAGCTCTGTCCAGTACAATGCACCCATGGTTGGTTACGTTACCGAAAATGCATTTGAACAATAATAAATATTGTAACTAAGTGCTACAATGTGTTTATATTAGCATTTACTTATATTCACTGAGTACAGTGAGTATTCGATATGTGAACATGCTACAACGTACCATATACTTATCCTTCAACTCCTTACAAAGAGCTACTGGAGTTTCCATTGTTAGGGTCTGGTCGCAGCAGTAGGGTTGATTGGCCATTAATAAGTCAACAGGAACGACTACCTCAGCAGCAGCGAGAGGCTCAGTTTCAATCACCTAAAGTTTCTTGTGATAATGCAAGCGTTTCATATGCCGCAGTGGCGAAAAACAATCCTACGTCTACCTCTCACAGTGGTGGTCCAGCTCAGCGTCGACATTATGCTCAGCAAGCGCATCAAATATCTCAGCAGCATGATGTTCAGACGCTGTTACAGCAGCAGTTTTTTGCAATTGCAACAGTAGCTCCAGCAACAAAAGCAACAGCAATTTCTTATGTGGTTGCAACAGCAACAGCAACAGCAGCAGGAGAACAACCGGCAAGCCAACCAACGCTTTGAAAAGCTTGAAAGTATTGTTTTTGGGTTGGCCAACACAGTTAAGCAATGGGCTGAAGGTAGACTTAATCTCCAAGCTCAAAACAAAGTTCCAGCTTCGCAATCCACTTAAGATTCTTATCTGGAATGCCAATAGCATTTCATTGACATTCTTCTACTAACGGAGATCAGAATTAAGCGAGGGGATGCGGTAAAAATTATGGATACACCTTTTATCCAGCTTTTAAACCATCCCGAAATATTAACAGCATTGGCGAAGCAGCAGTGTTGGTGATGTCCTCTCTTCGTCACTTTCCACAAAAAGTTGTTGAGACACGTAGCATACAAATGTCATTGGTTAAAGTTGCCACTGGTTTTGGGACAAAGAGTTTAGCCCCATTTACTGTCCGCCCAGAATCAGGATCGAGGAAAGACACTTCATCAATGCACTCTGGGCTTGTGGCCAAAGGTATTTGGTTGATGGTGACTGGAATGCCCGGCACTGGCTCTGGGGAGATTCTTATAGCTGCTCTTATAGCGGATATATATAGCGGAAGCCATTTCTGCAACTGGCGCTAGGATTCTCGCCACTGGATAGCCGACCAGGTACCCATATCTGCGGAGTCATACGGCTTCCTGTAAAGACTTTGCAGTGCATCATGGTATATCCGACTCTCGAGCAACAATAAATCAGAGCTGGGATCTGGAGTCTGATGATTTGGCCTTAGTTGTGCACATTGAGACGGATGGTGTTCATGTCAATCCAAGCACTGGACTAAGCATACTGACTTGCTCGCCTTTAGGCAACTTTTGGAGAACTCGATTCAGCTGAACATTTCATTGAATTCTGAGGAAGATATTGAGATGGCTGTAGATAAGTTCACGGAGAGTATTCACATTGCTGCTATTGCCTCAACGCCTACAGAGACTCATAGAGGCCCCGTCTATGGTATTGTATTAACAAGAGAGGCCAGGGAACTTTTGGCACGGAAAAGAAGACTCCGAAAACGAGCAATCCGAGCAATTGGAAGTAATTGGAATCCAGGTTCACCCACTACCAATTCGTCAAGGATGACCAGTGCAGGGAGACTAATGAGAGTCTGACAACGCCTCTACAAATGTCTTTACTCATTAGGCCAGCCAGCGTCCAGAAGATTGAGGAAGTTATCAAATACTTGCCGAGAAGGAAAGATGCTGGTATTAATAGGGTGTGCACCGTTACCTTGAAAGCCTTGCCTAAGCGGGCTATAATTTTCGTGGCAATAATATTTAACGCGATGTTCAGGATACATTTCGTTCCCAAGCAGTGGAAGATGGCAGCAATCTTAATGATTGATAAACCGGGAAAACCTGCAATGGTGCAAGAGGTGGAACTTGAAGATTAAGCCTCATAGAAGTACAAATTCTTGATTCACTCTGAAGACAAGCTTTTGCGCCACACCAACTTTCCAATTGGAAGGAGTAACATTGGACCAACCGATGAAAGCCAAATACCTAGGGATTACACTTGATAAGCGACTAACCTTTGGACCTTAACAGCTACGGCTGGAAAGTGCCGCCTAAGAAAGCACCAATTACGCTGGCTGATGAATACGAAAAGCACCATTGCATTGAAGGTAAAAAGCGCTGTATATCATACAGTGGTAGTTTTGGATTTTTGGCATTTTGGACATTTACGTGACGCGTCAAATTTTTCCAATAATAGTGTCTTTTTATTTTTATCAAACTTTTAGTTATTCCATTACGACTTCCTTAAATTGGAGCATTCAATATTTATTATGGCCACCGGGTTAAGTAGTGCAACTCTTAATGATGTATTGAAATATTTTGGCAAGTTGCTATGTTTGCCGAAAACTAGCTCGTATGGACAATAGCTATGTGCCATAGAGGGTGTTGTATTAAAACAATGTAGAAAATATTGATGCCATACATCCCAATCTGTATTATCAACGGATATATATGAACGGATGTATTCATTGAAAGTTCTAAGACTTCTTTTCACTCATCCAACAGTTTGGTGGTGTGCAGAGACGTAATGTTATCTATTTTTAAATATTTGCACAGGTCACCTGTTCTAGAATTTTTATATTCAGCTCCCATGTTCGTAATGAACGTCTTCATTGGACCGTACTTTAATATAAAAGATTCAAATATTGCTTTGCAATTGTATTGTATTGTTTTTGTTTGGAACAGGAATGGCTACAAGATATTTTTAAAGGTTACATATGATGGTTGTTGCATATTCGTTACCATTTTCAGACTTAGGTAATGTACCTATAGTATCCACTATTACTCTCTTAAAAGAAGAGTTTTTGTATTTATTATGGCCACCGGGTTAAGTAGCGCTACTCTTAATGATGTATTGAAATATTTTGGCAAGTTGCTGTGTTTGCCGAAAACTAGCTCGTATGGACAATAGTTATGTGCCATAGAGGGTATTGTATTAAAACAATGTTGAAAATATTGATGCCATAATTAAATATTTGCACAGATAGCCTATTATAGAATTTTTTTATTCAGCTCCCATGTTCGTAATGAACGTCTTCATTGGACCGTACTTTAATATAAATGATTCAAATATTGCTTTGCAATTGTATTGTTTTTGTTTGGAACAGGAATGGCCACAAGTTACTTTTAAAGGTTACATATGATGGTTGTTGCATATTCGTTACCATTTTCAGACTTAAGTATCCACTATTACTCTCTCAAAGGAGGAGTTTTTGTATGTATGGTAGTTTTGTATTTATGTCATATACGTGACGCGTCATATTTTCCCAATAGTAGTGTCATTTTATTTTCATCAAAGTTTTAGTTATTCCATTACGACCTCGTGCAATTGGATCAGCTTGATATTCATTATTTATTATAATCACGGGGTTGAGTAGCGCTACTTTTAATGATTTCAGTAAGAAGTTTTTAATTGTTTTGCAGTTTCAGACATACTTTTACGTACATACATACATAAACAATTATTTCCTTTAAACTAGAAACTAAATTTGATAGGAGAATGTGTTTAAATCCAATAAATAATAAAGAATTTAGCATCGACATTGGCAACTTGAGGCGTTGACCAAAAGTTCACAAAACTTGTATTCTAAAATTCTTTTGCTTTTCAAGCATCTAAACGTTTTAAATAATTCTTGGCTTTTCCACCAAGTTAATTCAGCCAAATGCAAAAAACTACAAGGCGTTTGAGAGTGACATGACGCATCTACATATTATTCATGAACAGAAAGAAATTTGAAAGTGCCAGATGCCTGCACTTGCTATATAGAGTCACCACAACAATTATTCATCACACTCTGTATATTGAGCTACATTCCCTTTTTATACTCTAGCAAAAAGGGTATATTAATTTTGGTTACAAGTTTGCAACGCATAGAAGGAAGCATCTCGGACTATATAAAGTATATATTCTTGATAAGCACAAAAAGCTGAGTTGATATAGCCTTGTCGGTCTGTCTGTCTGGATCAACACGATCTTCTCCGAGACCCTTCGAGCTACAGAGATGAAATTGCACATAGTCTTGTTTTTCAGCAGTCTCTATCGAGTTTTTAAAATAGATTTATTTTAGAGGCACATCAAATTCAAAATATCGACTTTCAACGAAAAAATTTTAACTTGAGCCCAAAAAAAAATACTTAAAGTGAAAAAAAAAACTTGACAGCTTAAAATTTTCATACAATACACTTATCCCCCGCTTAACACGATTTCGCTTTAGTACAGTTCTTCAATTTCACTTATTCCCCGTGTAACACGATTTTTTTCGATTTAACACGACTATACAAACCTGATAAATATTTTTAAAATATGTTTTGCTGCTTCGTTTTGTGTTCTTATGTCCACGAGTTTCACGTTACATTTCTAATTCCATTTCATTTTTAGCTTTGTAACATCTTTCTAATGTTACACGAAAAAAACATTAAAATAGCAATGGTTGGTTTGAACGCTTCAAGCAAAGGCATTCATTGCACAATCTAAAACTGAAAGGCGAACAAGCATCGGCCGACCTAAATGCAGCCAAAGAATATCCTGCGAAATTGGCAGAGATAATTGCAACCAATTCTTAGACAACTGATCAAGTTTTGAATGCAGATGAGTGTTTTTTGAAAAAAAAAAAATGCCAGACAGGACTTTTTTGGCCAAAGCACATAAATCGGCACAAAACAGCAGAAGATCGAATAACTTTTCTTTTCTGCATCAATGCTGCAAGAGATTTAACAAATTCGACTTCGCTACTGCAGCCTTTAGATCAAGGCTTTTAATGCGTTGTATATAAAGCGAACTGTTAATTAAGCCCTTGAACAAAAAGAAAAAGATTAAGACTTAACCACAATTGACGCTTGGAAAAAATGTTCAAATGTCTGTGCGACATATTGTAGAAGCGTATACGCAGATAAATCCACACTAAGTTCCAGGTGGAAAGAAATATGGCCTAACATTGTGGAGGTGGCTACGTCCGAATGGAGGAGAAGGTTTTGATGATTTTGTCGTAGAAGTCATTGAAGAATTGTTCGTTGATAAAGATTTAGAAGACTATGATCTCATTAATATAATTTTTGGCGACGAGCCTAAAAGCGATACCGTGGAAGACTCTGCTGAAAAAATGGTGCTTACGGCGAGTAGCATTACAGAAGGATTGGAATTTGGACAAAAATTCCGAAAGTATTTCATAAACAATGATCCCAATATGGGGCGCGCTTTAGCTTTGAACGGACCATCAATAGACAGATGGCTATTTATGAGGAGGTTCTTAAATATATCATCGAGAAGCGCAAACAGTTGCTGATGACTGACTTTTTTAAATACTAGTGATTTATCATAAGACAAATATTGAACAATTATTTTATTTTTTTGTTTAAACCAAGAATTTGAATTAATAAATATTTTCAAAATGTACTAATTTTCACGTAGTCCGGTTTTTCCATACAAAATATTTTTTTTGCTTAACAGAATTTTTACAGGAATCTATATATCATGTTAGTACTTTTATTATTAAAATGTACTTTTATGTTAAAAATTTTGAAATGAAAAAAAATTAAGTACCTTGATCTACATATATAAAAATCTGATTTAATCGAATGCAAAACAAATTGGTGACTTGAAAACATATTACCATCTCGGATGGACCTTTAAGACTTCTGCACTGGCAATTTATGCGATAATCAAACAGGTAGCTATCTGGACCATTCCAATTAACTTTTTCTAATATCCAGAAAGATAGATTTTATTACCATTGTTTTTCTGTTAAATATGTAAGGTATGCCAATTTTAAAACTTATATTAACGATTTTTTTCGATTAAAATGCTTTAAGCATTAAATAACCTCAAACCTATTCCTTAGTCCAACTGTGTGCATCTCCAGATATCGTATACATATTGCACATGAGAAAAAACGGAACAAAACTTCAGCTCAGTCTTTCTTCCTGTTCAAAATTTAACGTAACTTTTAACAAATTATAATCATCCATGTGGTAACTGGTAACGCTGTGTCATGGCGTTTCCAACACTAATGTGGAGTTTTGCATCACTTTTTTTGAGGGAAATAGCTATATTTAGCTTTAAATTGATAATTTTTCGATTAGTTATTTTATTTACATGTCCGTCAAATTAGCGTCAGTTAGCGACGATCGGAACAGCGGGATTGTGAAACATTTTTTATTTTTTTATTTATTGATTATTTTTGCAATAATGCACTTTTTTGACTAAAATAAACTGCATACTTGTTAAGAAACGCATAATCTATTGTTTTATTAATGTGTCGGTTGTTTTGGCCCTGCAAGTATTCAAAATTTGCCCATGAAAAATTGACTTCTTAAATTTTGGAGCAGATCTTCCTTCACAGAGTTTGTCGGCAAATTTGCGGTATGCCATATTATGCTCCATATATTCAGTAATAACCCCACCAAATTTGAAATAAATCTACCGCAGCTTTTTTGAGAAAATTGCTTATCAGTAAACCAAACTCTAGTTTTCCCCCATACAAAACGCTCAAAAACAATTGTGCTCCGATTGCTGGCGATATTTTGTCCCTCACAGAGTTTGTCGGCCAATGCACTACTAATTGGTCAACTTTCAAGATACGTTTTAGAAATTTTTATTAAAATCTGTGGCAGAAATTTGAATTAAAAGCCCCAAATGTGGGGGTGCCTTCGGTGGCTAAAAGCCACTGATAAGGCTGCCGCCAACTCTGGAACTAGAACCAGTCCAAAGAACTAGTCGTCGGAATCAGTGTTAGAAAGCAAATTAAATGTGACCAAAGACCATTCGTCGCTAACTTTTTTGAGTTTGTCGCCAATGCACGGTATACCATACTAATTGGTCAACTTTCAAGATACGTTTTAGAAATTTTTATTAAAATCTGTGGCAGAAATTTGAATTAAAAGCCCCAAATGTGGGGGTGCCTTCGGTGGCTAAAAGCCACTGATAAGGCTGCCGCCAACTCTGGAACTTGAACCAGTCCAAAGAACTAGTCGTCGGAATCAGTGTTAGAAAGCAAATTAAATGTGACCAAAGACCATTCGTCGCTAACTTTTTTGAGTTCGTCGGCAAATGCACGGTAGTCCATCATATTAAGCATTATTTTATATGTATATTCTCAATTTTTCATCAAAATCTACCGCAGAAATTTTCAGAAAATCATAATTGAAAATTGAGAAAAGTTATCGATATAGGACCTTGGTTTTCGTTTTTTTTTTTTTAAATAGTGGTAAAGACAAAATAGGGATAAATTTGAAAAGTGTTATCTGGCAACATCTTACCGTTAAGTCATTCGCGCCGTTTTGACAGAACTTAGAGGAAGTCAAAATGTCAATCACCATCAATGTGGAAAAAAGCGTAAGTAAATAAGTAAATGTATAATAAATATATACATATATCGATATTTTTAATATGTATAAATATATAAATTTTATTATATTTTCAATTTTCACATTATTTTTCAGACGGTTTACGTTTTCGCCGAAAAACCTGCGGAGGCGGAATTTAAAAAGCCAACTATGAAAAAAAAACCCTCACTCCCCGGGTCAAGTTGCGTCACGCTGCAGCAAAAATCCGCAAGGGATACGCAGAGCAAAATCGCTCTGCTCCCCGCACCACACCAGAAGAGGTTGCTCCTAAAGGGCCAATGGTTGAGCAGCCAAAAGCAACCAATATTATAAAGAAAAAATAATAAATAATATAATATAATATAATATTACGATTTTTTCTTTTTCTTTTTTGGGAAATTTTGGGGTAGATAATAATATATAAACAAAAAGAGTTAAACTACTAAAATTAATTAAAAGGAAAGCATAGTTTAGCCAGTTTTTTCTTTTATCTTACTTCGCCTTTATTAAAAAAATACTAATTCATGTTTTCTTATACAAACACATACATATATGTATGTATATGTATTATTGAAAAATTTTTGCTTTGCATTAATAAATTATTTGAAATAATTTGTTAAAAAAACCCACAGTCTATAATTGAAATTTAAGAATAAAAAACATTTAATTGACACTTATCATTCTAATACTTACATTTGTATGTATGTATGTATTACATATGTACATACATACATAAAAAGACAAATTTAATACTAATGCGTGTATCGCTATCTGTATTGTATCCATTTTTCGAGAAGAAAATTATGTTTATTTCATTTTAAATAAATCGAACCATTTCGTAAAACTCGAGAATTGTTTCCTTTTTTTTCCTTGAAACTAGTACAGTTGTCTCTTTCATGCCATTATGTATGTATATGCATTTACATATGGATGTACATATGTACACATAAACAGTGCTTGACTTTTTCGAATTATTTGTTAGTATGCCAATAGGTATTTCAATTCCTATTATGATTTAATTCCAATTGTCATAATTTTGCCATGTATTGCACATGCATGTACATAAATATGTTTACACGCATGTGTATAAGTTAACAAGTAACACTTAACATAGGATATTTTATAAGTTCATAATCTACCCTCGCTATCGCGTGCTCCATAAGTTAAGTAGCAGCCCTCGCAATTGCGACATTGCATAAATTGTATCAGCGCGCTATAGCTGCAATGGTCAGCGACGGTAACCGGACACTTTTGTTTTGCTGCAAGAGTTTCCGTTATCGCCGAAGATTTGCTGAGTCGGCTTGCCGACCATGACATTGTGGCGTGATGCGAATTTTGGGCTTAGCTTAAGTGAAATATTCTATGTATTAAAAAATCAGTTTTGAATACAGCGCTCTTCCAGTAAGTCGCTTAAATAAATATCCACTCCGGCACTTAGCCGTAAAATAATTTGTTTTATTGTCTGAACCCAAGGTCAGCAATAAGAGGCTCAGTTTGCCTCTCAACCTAATCTTCACCCTTAACAGGACTGGAGTATCGTAATTGGCGCCCAACTAGTGGTCGGACTCCACATCCACTAATAACCAAACAGCAGCACAGGAGCTGCAACAAGCAACAACAAATAAGACAGCAGCGAGGGAGCTGCGAGTGACCAACAAAAAATTAAGACAGCAGCGAGGGAGCTGCGAGTGACCAACATAATAAAGAAATATTTTTTTTTGTGTTAGTGGAATCATGTAAGTGGATACTCTAGCCAAAATTTTTTCTTATACAAAAGTCTTAATTTTTTGTAAAAATTAGTTTAGTACTTGTGAGTGTTTAATATTGCAACAGATCATAATTAATAACAGTAATCTGAACTAGGTTTCTAAAACTTGTGAGAGTGACTGCCTTGAGAATTCTAGGTAAAACAATTTGTCATCCAGTTCGTTAATAAAATTACTTTGTGTTACTTTCTGTGTCTAAAATTGTGCTATATCAATACATACAGTTCTCGTGGTTCAGAGCTACGACGTAATTCGACCCGTTTTGCTTTTCGCGGCCACTGGCCTGCGCATGTTCAGCCAATACAGAACACCTCGCAAGCACTTTAGCGACTCAGATTCCGACTGTGACATTCGCATCGAAGCCTCGGCTACAAGACCTCTCCCTGCAGTTTCCCCCCCATTAGGTAAAATGGATCCAGATCAGCTTAGGGAAGTAATAAGGTCGGCTGTCAGCAGTGCTTTAGCTGAACAGGCCGCTGCAAACGAGCAGAGGGAGCGAGCGTTGACCCAAAGAATTAATGAGTTGGCTCAACAAATAGCAGCAGCAAACGTTGCCGCCCCACAAGTAGTAGCATATGCTGCTATAGGAATTAGAAACGACATTCACTGTGACGAGCCACTAGATGCCGTCAAATGTTTACCTGAGTTTGCAGGAGTACAGGAAGCTTATGTATCTTGGAGGCAGGCAGCATTAGCCGCTTACGAGATCTTTAGACCACATAATGGCAGCTCTCGCCATTACCAGGCGGTTATCATTATAAGAAGCAAGATCAGGGGCCCCGCAGACGCGGTGCTGGCCTCATTTGGTACAGTATTGAATTTTGATGCGATAATAAATCGCCTAGATTTCACATACAGTGACAAGAGACCCATTCACGTCATTGAACAGGAATTAGGTACCTTGAGGCAAGGTGGCCTGTCCCTGCTCCAGTATTACGACGAGGTAGAGAAGAAACTCACTCTTCTCACTAACAAAGTTAACATGTCATATGAGCCAACTTTAGCAAAGGGCCTATGTGAAAAATTCCGTGACGATGCGTTGCGTGTGTTCATATCGGGTCTCAAGCGTAGTCTTACAGATGTGCTCTTTGCAGCAAAGCCCAGAGATTTGCCTTCAGCGCTAGCTCTCGCGCAAGAAGTTGAGTCAAATCATGATAGGTACACATTTGCGGCTAATTTCGCAAAAAGTCTAGAGGACAAAGAGCGCAAGCCGCATGCAAAAGCGCAGGGTCACCAACAGGAGAGGCATTCGCGACAAGCCGAAACACAAGCTAGCGGTACCAAGAATCCACACTTTAGCAAGCAAAATAAGGCCCCAGTGCAGACGGATCAACGAAGCAGTAGGCAGCATAATAATAATGGTGCACCGGTGCCCATGGGGGTCGATCTTTCCTTCTCAAGGGTTTTGCAGCCCACTCAGGCCCCGGTTTACGCGAATAGGAAGAACCCCGCATCCGACCGCACAGGCGGTCAGAGAAATCAGCAAAGATTGAATCACGTCACGCAAGACGCGGGACAGGAAGCAGAGGCGTACGCTGATGCGGCCTCTAGCGCATCGGCACAAATCAATGACGATGCTAGTTATGACTCTGATGCCCTCAATTTTTTAGGAGTAAATCCCTGCTACCCGTCATCAGACGAAGAATAGCAGGGACTCACATGCGATTCCTCATAGACACGGGCGCGGCCAAGAATTTCATTCGGCCACATGAAGGGTTAAAAGGCGTCCACTCTGTAGAGTCCCCCTTCAAAATTCATTCCATTCACGGCGAGACACAAATTACACACAAATGCTTTGTTGCAATGTTTGGGTTAAAGGCAACCTTTTTTATTCTGCCAGACTTGTCAACTTTCGATGGGATTATAGGCCCTGACCTGCTAAAGCAGGCAGCTGCTTCGCTTTGTCTAGCTTCAGGACAGCTTAAATGGGGCACGGAGGTCGAACAAATCACCTTCCACACGTGCAAAAATGTAAATTTCACAAATGTAGACTGTGCAGAGTCATCCCCATTAGCCAGAAGTTCCTTTTGAAAATGCTAAAGACCAGACAAAAGGCCTTCGCAGACCCAGACGAAGCGTTGCCGTATAACACATCAGTCGTGGCCACCATTAGGACCACAGATGAGCAACCGATCTATGCCAGGCTTTACCCATATCCAATGGGAGCAGCTGATTTCGTTAAAAAAGAAATCAAAGATCTGCTAAAAAATGATATAATTCAAAAGTCAGTCTCTCCCTACAATAACCCAATATGGGTAGTAGACAAGAAGGGCACTGATGAAGCGGGCAATAGGAAAATGAGGTTGGTAATGGACTTTCGTAAACTTAACGAAAGAACCGTGTCTGACAAATACCCTATGCCAAATATATCAATGATATTGGGGAATTTGGGAAGAGCCAAATTCTTTTCAACATTAGACCTCAAGTCTGGTTATCACCAGATCATACTCGCTGAACGCGACCGCGAAAAAACCTCTTTCTCTGTAAACGGGGGGAAATACGAGTTCAAAAGGCTCCCCTTTGGATTAAAGAATGCAGCAAGCATCTTCCAAAGAACCATCGACGACATACTGCGAGAGCAGATTGGCAAATTTTGCTATGTTTATGTCGATGACGTAATCATCTTTTCAGAAGATGAGGACTCCCACATTAAACACGTAGATTGGGTCCTAAAAAGCTTACACGAAGCAAACATGAGGGTCTCCATCGAAAAGTCACGATTTTTTAAGAAAAGCGTGAACTTTCTTGGTTTCATAGTCACCAGCACTGGCACCACGACGGATCCTGAAAAGGTTAAGGCAATACAGGAGTATCCAGAACCTAAAACACTGTTCGAAGTCAGATCATTTCTAGGCCTCGCAAGTTATTATAGATGTTTCATTAGGAACTTTGCCGCAATAGCAAAACCCATCTCAAATATTTTGAAGGGTGAAAATGGAACAGTCAGTAAGCATAGGTTCAGAAATATAAAGGTTCAATTCTCTGAAGTGCAGCAAAGGGCGTTTTAGAAGTTGCGCGACATTTTGTCATCTGAAGACGTAATGCTCAGGTACCCTGATTTTAAGAAGCCATTCGATCTAACGACCGATGCTTCGGCTTACGGCATAGGTGCAGTCTTGGCTCAAGAGGGTCGTCCTATAACAATGATTTCAAGATTATTGAAGGACAGCGATGTAAACTATGCGACAAATGAGAGAGAGTTATTGGCCATCGTATGGTCACTTGCCAAGTTAAGGCATTACTTGTATGGGGTAAAAGACATTAATATCTTTACTGACCATCTACCCTTGACCTTCGCAGTTTCGGAATCCAATCCAAATGCGAAGATCAAAAGGTGGAAAGCGCGCATTGATGAGTCTAATGCACGTATCTTCTATAAACCCGGCAAGGACAATCTGGTTGCGGATGCCTTGTCAAGACAGCAGCTCAACGCTGTGAATGAACAAGAAATTGAGTCCTGCGCAGCAACGATCCACAGTGAGGTATCTCTCACCAACACCATTGAGACAACAGACAAACCCTTGAATTGTTTTCAAAACCAAATAGTGCTAGAAGAGGCGCGTTCACCCTTAAAACGAAGTTTTATTCTCTTTGGAAATAAGAAACGCTACTTGATCAGCTATACTTCCATCGAATCGCTGCTAGACGAGCTCGAAGATGTAATTTCACCCAAATGCGTAAATGCTCTCCACTGTAATTTACACACACTTGCAATGATACAAGATTCATTGGTTCGTAGATACCCGGCCACAAAGTTCTGACATTGCAAAAATCGCGTAGTGGATGTAATTGCGGTGGGAGATAGAAGGGAAATCCTCACAGCCGAGCATATAGGTCTGCACAGGAAAATATTAAGCAGGCACTCTCGGAGTACTACTTTCCAAAGATGGCAAGAATTGCCAATGAAATAGTACAAAATTGCAAAACATGTGCTAGGGCTAAATATGATAGACACCCCAAAAAACAAGAGCTTGGAGAGACACCGATCCCCTCACATGTAGGAGAGATGTTACACATAGACATTTTCTCCACTGACAAGAAATACTTTCTAACTTGCATCGACAAGTTCTCTAAGTTTGCTATTGTCCAACCGATCCCCTCAAGAACCATTGTGGATCTGAAGCCAGCTCTAATGCAAATCATGAATTTTTTTCCTAAAGCCAGATCCATTTACTGTGACAATGAACCGTCATTGAATTCAGAGACCATAGTGACTATGCTCGCAAACAACTATGGGGTCAGCATTTCAAATGCACCACCATTGCATAGCATCTCGAATGGACAGGTAGAGGCATAAATGACACCGTTGAAGTCATTTTACTGGCTACAACTGAGTACAATAAGTCGATCCATTCGGTCACCGACCAGAGACCAGTCGATGTGGTTCAGGCTCACCCAGATGAGCCACAAGGAAAAATACAAGAAAAGATCAGAAACGCTCAGACGATGCTCAGAGCTAGGGAGAACGCAAATCGGCAGAATAGGGTCTTCGACGTTGGTGACAGAGTTTTGGTCAAGTCCAACCGACGGCTCGGAAACAAACTCACACCTTTATGTGATGAGAAGGCAGTGGAAGCAGACCTGGGGACCGAGGTCCTCATTAAAGGGAGGGTGGTCCACAAGGACAACCTAAAGTGACTCCCTTGTCTTTGTTGTACACCTTTTTTAAGCCACTAGGCAAACTCGTATAAGTTAGATATAGTTGTTCAACTTACTCTTAGCCACTTGGCATAATTTTTACAAACTTACTTGGTGGTGGGCCGTAAAAAGAAAAACAGAAAAATTGCGAAAAAATAAGAAAACAACCTCATTTCACAGGTTTGGATCCATACTATTCCTCTCCTTATCCCTGGCTTCGGCACATGTCATCGACTACTCGCGTGCCAAGTACATTCCCATCGTCGACGGCGAAATCTTGGTATGGGAGGAATACGCCTATGCCAGGCACTCGGCAAACCTCTCCGAGTACGCGCGAATGGTGGAAGAAACGGTCAAATTAATTGACATGTTCCCGCAATCCCACATGAAAAAACTTTTAATTGTGGACACGGCACATCTACAAGACCTATTGGAGGCGTTAGGCACGCACCATAGAGTCGCCAGGAGCTTAGAGTTCCTAGGATCCATACTAAAGGTTGTGGCGGGTACACCCGATGCCGAGGATTTAGAGCAGACTAGGTTAACTGAAATGCAATTGATAAACGCCAATAATAGACAGATAGAAATAAACACTAGAGTTCAGGACCAGCTTAATCAGTTAACAATTGCTGTCAACAAAATTCTCAAGATAGCCAAAGACTCACAGGTTGACACTGGCCATTTATATGAAACACTTCTGTCTAGAAACAGAATGCTAATGATGGAGTTGCAAAATTTAATGCTTGCTATTACTCTGGCAAAGGCCAACATTGTTAGCCCAAACATTTTGGACCATTCAGATTTGAAATCAATTTGGCTAGAGGAACCCACCAACACTCCCATAGGAGATCTTATGTCCGTTGCGTCCGTAAAAGTTCTTCAATCCATTAACACGATACACTTTATAATTAAATTCCCCAAGATTAAAAGAGCTTGCAGAAAGATCACGATTTATCCTGTTATCCACAAGAACTTCATAGTGCGATTGTTTGACAACGTCATAGCCGAATGCGATGGAGAAACTCACACACTGCAGAGTTGCGCCGCTTCACTTGGAGCCACATTTTGTCGTCTGGCTTTGGAAAGTTCATGTGCCAAAGAGCTCCATGCAGGTGTCACGGCACACTGCGAGATCCAGCCGAGCAACCTGGAAATAATCACCCATGTAGATGACGGAATCATAATCCTCAACGACGGGTCCGCAAGGATTCAGGTGGACAACGGCACTGAGATCCAGGTACAAGGCACGCATCTCATCACGTTCGGAGACCGAGTCGCAATTAACGGGACTATGTTTTACAATCACAACAACGTGCGCAATAGAGTCCCGGGTATTGCCAATTCTCCCTTGCTGAACATCACTGCCACCCAAGATGTCCTCAGCCTCCCTTACCTTCATCGTTTGAATGAACGTAATCTGGAGGTGATACAGCAATTCCAAAAAAACGCCGGAACTGATCAGGCCTATCGTGTGGCATTCATCATCGGAGCCATATGCTGTGCTTTGATCTGCATTGGCCTCACTCTTTGTCGACTCATCGGTGCAAAGAAGTCTGCAATGCAGTTACGAGAAGTCGTCGCCGGGATTGGGTCGGCCGAGGACGGCCTTACACTTGAAGGGGGAGTAGTTAACAAGTAACACTTAACATAGGATATTTTATAAGTTCATAATCTACCCTCGCTATCGCGTGCTCCATAAGTTAAGTAGCAGCCCTCGCAATTGCGACATTGCATAAATTGTATCAGCGCGCTATAGCTGCAATGGTCAGCGACGGTAACCGGACACTTTTGTTTTGCTGCAAGAGTTTCCGTTATCGCCGAAGATTTGCTGAGTCGGCTTGCCGACCATGACATTGTGGCGTGATGCGAATTTTGGGCTTAGCTTAAGTGAAATATTCTATGTATTAAAAAATCAGTTTTGAATACAGCGCTCTTCCAGTAAGTCGCTTAAATAAATATCCACTCCGGCACTTAGCCGTAAAATAATTTGTTTTATTGTCTGAACCCAAGGTCAGCAATAAGAGGCTCAGTTTGCCTCTCAACCTAATCTTCACCCTTAACAGGACTGGAGAATCGTAATTTATATGCATGTACAAAAAAATGTGTACATGTATACATACATATACTATATGTATGTGCAAAATTATGACAATTGGAAGGATAAAATTCTCGAGTTTTACAAAATGGTTCGATTTATTTAAAATTAAATAAACATAATTTTCTTCTCGAAAAATGGATACAATACAGATAGCGATACACGCATTAGTATTAAATTTGTCTTTTTATGTATGTATGTACATATGTAATACATACATACATACAAATGTATTAGAATGATAAGTGTCAATTAAATGTTTTTTATTCAAAGGGCTTAATCTTAAATTTCAATTATAGACTGTGGGTTTTTTTAACAAATTATTTCAAATAATTTATTAATGCAAAGCAAAAATTTTTCAATAATACATATACATAATGTATGTGTTTGTATAAGAAAACATAAATTAGTATTTTTTTAATAAAGGCGAAGGAAGATAAAAGAAAAAACTGGCTAAACTATGCTTTCCTTTTAATTAATTTTAGTAGTTTAACTCTTTTTGTTTATATATTATTATCTACCCCAAAATTTCCCAAAAAAGAAAAAGAAAAAATCGTAATATTATATTATATTATATTATTTATTATTTTTTCTTTATAATATTGGTTGCTTTTGGCTGCTCAACCATTGGCCCTTTAGGAGCAACCTCTTCTGGTGTGGTGCGGGGAGCAGAGCGATTTTGCTCTGCGTATCCCTTGCGGATTTTTGCTGCAGCGTGACGCAACTTGACCCGGGGAGTGAGGGTTTTTTTTTCATAGTTGGCTTTTTAAATTCCGCCTCCGCAGGTTTTTCGGCGAAAACGTAAACCGTCTGAAAAATAATGTGAAAATTGAAAATATAATAAAATTTATATATTTATACATATTAAAAATATCGATATATGTATATATTTATTATACATTTACTTATTTACTTACGCTTTTTTCCACATTGATGGTGATTGACATTTTGACTTCCTCTAAGTTCTGTCAAAACGGCGCGAATGACTTAACGGCAAGATGTTGCCAGATAATACTTTTCAAATTTATCCCTATTTTGTCTTTACCACTATTTAAAAAAAAAAAACGAAAACCAAGGTCCTATATCGATAACTTTTCTCAATTTTCAATTATGATTTTCTGAAAATTTCTGCGGTAGATTTTGATGAAAAATTGAGAATATACATATAAAATAATGCTTAATATGATGGACTACCGTGCATTTGCCGACGAACTCAAAAAAGTTAGCGACGAATGGTCTTTGGTCACATTTAATTTGCTTTCTAACACTGATTCCGACGACTAGTTCTTTGGACTGGTTCAAGTTCCAGAGTTGGCGGCAGCCTTATCAGTGGCTTTTAGCCACCGAAGGCACCCCCACATTTGGGGCTTTTAATTCAAATTTCTGCCACAGATTTTAATAAAAATTTCTAAAACGTATCTTTGAAATTGACCAATTAGTATGGTATACCGTGCATTGGCCGACAAACTCTGTGAGGGACAAAATATCGCCAGCAATCGGAGCACAATTGTTTTTGAGCGTTTTGTATGGGGGAAAACTAGAGTTTGGTTTACTGATAAGCAATTTTCTCAAAAAAGCTGCGGTAGATTTATTTCAAATTTGGTGGGGCTATTACTGAATATATGGAGCATAATATGGCATACCGCAAATTTGCCGACAAACTCTGTGAAGGAAGATCTGCTCCAAAATTTAAGAAGTCAATTTTTCATGGGCAAATTTTGAATACTTGCAGGGCCAAAACAACCGACACATTAATTAAAACAATAGATTATGCGTTTCTTAACAAGTATGCAGTTTATTTTAGTCAGAAAAGTGCATTATTGCAAAAATAATCAATAAATAAAAAAATAAGAAATGTTTCACAATCCCGCTGTTCCGATCGTCGCTAAATGACCGTCGCTAATTTGACGGACATTTTATTTTCCTAAATGTGCAAAAGCTAAACAATAAATCGTCAGAGCGCACCCGAGGTATTGCTCTGTGATTTTTTTCCTCTTGCTTGATAACACATTTATTATCCTTAATGCTGTATTGAAAGCGAGGAGTCAAAGTAAATAATTATCTAAAGTAAACTCCTACTTTTTCTCAACGCATAAATTTTTGGCGGCGTCTCTAAAGTCGACTTTTTTAACACTGGGCTTGATATGTAGCCTTTTACACCCTTTTGAGATTTCCAACACTAAGACCTGAGGAGTGAAACTAAATATTTACTAAAATAATAGTACAAGAAATAATATGACTCCCTTATTTATTAAGCCAGGAAATTATCGTATACTTTTGACAGAAATATCCTCTCAGTTTCAGTTGATAAGGGTGAGATTCAAGAAACTTGAAAGTCGTTATGCAATAATAATATAAATTAAAAAAATACTTTTTTATCTAGTGCTCAGCTTCTACAGCTGGTAAATCATCTTTAAAATTTGCGCCTCTTTATCAAAGTAAGAAGAACGAAAGAGGCAATGTTAAATATCTGATAAATCAACATTGCAAGATGACCTCACTTAAGCTGTCGGTGCCAATTTTGCCCTGGTTGCCTACTCCTGTCGTCAACGCGGACTGGAATCAAATTTGTGTTCAATACAAAAAACTGGCTAAGTTTCGCCTAACATGTGAGACAAATTTTTCTAAAAAAAATTTACGATGAAATCAAGAATGCTCATTTATTAATAGCGTTAGTTGTTGTAACCACAATGGGAGGTTATGCAATGGCACCAGCGGCTTTTGATCCTACAATGTTTGGAATGTGCTCGTTGGGCACTGGATTGATGTCGGCAGCTGCAAATGCGATTAACCAATACCACGAGGTTCCTTTCGATTCACAAATGTCTAGAACAAAGAACCGGGTAATAGTCACTGGTCAATTGACGCCCTTGCATGCTGTTGGATTTGCTGTGGTATCAGCTACAACCGGATTGTGTATGTTATACTTTGGTGTAAATAGCTTAACAGCATTATTAGGCGCCGGAAATTTTATTCTTTACACCTCCATATATACACCAATGAAACGGATGACCATACTAAATACTTGGGTCGGTTCTATTGTGGGTGCCTTACCTCCACTCATGGGCTGGGCTGGGTGCACTGGCAGTCTGGATTGTGGGTCACTTATACTTGCAGGTGTACTATACGCCTGGCAATTTCCACACTTTAATGCACTTTCGTGGAACTTGCGACAAGATTACTCTCGTGCTGGTTATCGTATGATGGCTGTAACTAATCCAGGACTCTGTCGACGTACAGCATTTCGGTATTCGATTGCTATTGGTGGGCTATCATTTCTTGCTCCCATTTTTGATGTCACAAATTATTGGTTCATTTTAGAGTCACTGCCGCTAAACTTGTACTTTATTTATCTAGGTAAGTTATAGTAATGCTCTTTTTTGACGATAATGGTCTTGTGTTTTTTATATTGTTCCAGGCGCTATTATAAAATTGTTCAGATGTTTCTACACCAGGGAAAAGAGCGTCTTCTGATTAGCATTAATAGACAAGTCGATCAATCCATAATCTGTTCGTCCGTTTGTTTGATACTTTGACTTTTAGATAATTTTCAAAATTTATAGAAATCATTGGACAATGTCGGTGCTGTGTTTAAATGCTGTTGTTTCTGCTTTACCATTCGAAGTAATTCGGTCTTCCTTTTCTTTTTAAATCGAGTTAAAAAAAAAAATAGAGATTTTCTCAACGTTCTTAAAGTTTTTATCATACCAGATATTGCTTGATTCTTTTAATGATTGTTTCGCGTTGTTCCTCCGTGTTGTTTATCTTATATATTCGTTGTTTCTATGATCGACACTCTTGATATTCCTGCCTTTTTTTATAAAAAATATTGCAAAAAGGATATATTAATTTTGATTAGAAGTTTGCAACGCATAGAAGGAAGCATCTCCGAGTATATAAAGTATATATATTCTTGATCAGCACGATGAGCTAAGTTGATATAGTCTTGTCCGTCTGTCCGTCCGTCTGTCTGAATCAACGCAATCTCCTCCGAGACCCTTGGAGCTACAGAGCTGAAGAAGGCTTCTTTTTGCTGCAGGCATTGTATATCTCGGAATCATCCCGATCGGATGACTATATCATATATTTTCCATAGGAACAATCGGTCAGGAATAAGGTTTAACATCAATAACTCTGTTGTTTTTCAATCGAATGTCACTAAATTTAGTGTTTGTGAGTTTTAAATAATCCTCAACACATATACTAAATTATATCAGAATCGGTCGACTATATAATATAGCTCCCATAGGAACGATCAGTCAAAAATATAGTTTTTGATCAACATCTTGGGTGTTTTTGAAACAATTGAAACTAAATTTGTTATTTGACAATTTGATATAAAAAGAAATATATCTTTTAAGTTTCATCAGAATCAGTCGACTATATGCTATAGCTGTCATAGGAACAATCGGGAAAAAAAATTATATTCAATTTTTTTTTTATGCCACGGACATCAAATTTGTATTTGATGGGTTTTATATGCTTCCTTATGATTCTGGCAAATTATATATAAATCAAAAAGACAGTTTGCAAGGGTATACGAACTTCGGCACGACCGAAGTTAGCCCATCCTTCTAGTTTTTTTTTTGTTTGTATTTCTTTCGGAAGATCGGTTCAGTCTAACACACTCGACTCAAGAGTTGTTCAATTTCAGAAATGTGGAAATATAAAATGTAAGATGTATCGGGTTTCCTCGTTGTATGTATTCGCGCGATAAAATTGTGCGGTGGTTTATACACAATGATATAAAGACAATTATTTCGGTTTCCCAGTTGGATGGGATACCTGGATAGGTCCTCAGGTTTTGTTATAAGCTTTGTTTGAACCAATTCTTTGGTCATTTACTTAATGCGTTGAAACTTGGCCTTGTCATCTTTTTGTTGTTTCTAGCATTGGACCGATTTTGATTTTCTCTACTGTAAGTTTCTTTCTCCGGCTATTGTTTTACGATTGTGTTCACGCTAGTGAAGTATGTGAAATGGGATAAAATGTTGAATTTTCATTCGACTAAGAAGGAAGGATTTGGATTCAAAATTAAACTGTAGTGCAAAACCCGTAATCAGATTACAAATATTCAAATGTTACAAAGTGGAAAAAACCAAAAGAAAGAGACTTTTAAAGGGAAACTTGCTTCCAAAGTGATAAATAAACTGATGGTGTACCACGTTTTGGCTATTAGACTTCACTATGATTCCAGAATTAATGAAGAAAGCAAGTCGTCCCTGCCGACGTTGAGTATACCCAGTACCAAATAAAAGTACTTCATAAAGTCAAAAACGTTCAGTTGCCATCAATTTATAAAAAAATACTATCTCTCTCACTCTTAATACCCCATGTTGCACTTGGCGTTTCAGTACAAAACGGATATACGTATATTTCCGATAATTATTGTCCGATTGGTGCATTTTGGCTATATTTTAGAATATGGATCTTGTATATGGACACCTCAATGTGAAGTGTGACCAAAAACAGATCCTATTTTATCAATTTTCCGCTGTATTCTAGTAAACTTATTTACGTCAACTTACCATCTCTTACTAATCGTATAATAATTTATATTTTTTGTTGCGCGACTCGAGCGCCGCGTTATGAGGCTTGCTCTTTCGGTCAATTGGGCGGTAGCTGTGGTTGGGATTCACGAACTCAATCAATTATAAAATTGTCTAAATTGACCGATAAATGATGGTTGGATTTATTCGACAAAGTACAGTCGGACGAGGAATGGTCGTTCAAATCAAGCGATAATGAATACGAATTGAATCGTTCGAAGACCTAACTGATGAAGGATGCTAATATTGTCATTTCTGGACCCCTAAAAATTTCAGTAAAAAAAATGCTTCTTTGTGCCGACAAACAGATGTGCAGCAAAAAAATTAAGCATCACCAGCGGAATTACAGGCGCAAAAACCGAACTAGTGGGCTATTAAGCTTTTTGTTTGGTTATGCTTCGATTATGCTTAGAATAACCTTAGAATCGCCCAATATTTTTGTATGTGATTTCAGCCGTGCGTGATCTGCTGCTACAGCGTTTCTCCACGGGATTGTGCTACTTTAAACAAAACTTTCCATCACTTCCTTCTTTGGTGGGCTTTTTCTGTTGACTGCTCTAACTCGTCCATTGCTATGTATGGTGAAATTCTCTCCTTAGGCGTGCGTCTCTTTCAAACGCCGAGCCTCGGTTGCCAACAGTCCTTCCTCCCTTATGTATGTGCCTATCGGCCTCCCCCTTCATTTCCCGTGCCAACGTACGTACTTATATTCTCATAACAATCTAAGACCATTCTTAATCACTAAACAAATACAAATATAATATATAAATATCTTAAATTCCAATAAAAGAGCTCTATAAATAACAAAAGCAATCAACTGACGGCATCTGCGATCAATTATTAGTTTTTAATAATCTATGCAAACAAATAAATAAAGATGCATACATAATTGGCAGCATACATATTTAATAAAACAATTAATCCCCAGTGCCTCCCAAACCAGAACGGTTACTTTAAACTCGCACATGCCCCCATTCGGAAGAAGCGAGCGATCTTGACCTACCACCGCCTAACATTTTTGCGAAATCTTGGTTTACGAAATCTTGGTTTTCGACGAAAGAAATCTTTATTATGAACTTGCCAGCTAGTTCACCAGACCTCAATTCCATTGAAAACTTAGTTTGCCAAACAGAATTTCTAAAAGTGGAAAGCAATAAATGTTTACCATGTTTGCATATTTATATACATAGTTACATCAAAAATCTCAATATTTCCAAAACTACTAACTGTAGCTCAATACGGTTTATTACTAATATGAGGAGATAATTAAGAAAACAATAAATCACTTTCTGAGATATTGGTCGTGAAAACGGGCGAGGTCAATCCGTTGTCCAAACGTTTCGAAAATGCTAATTCTTATAGCTCTATAAGGAGAACAGGTCGCAAACGGCATCCCGACAAGTGAGATGAAAGGCAATATCTCTGCAATATCATTATCACGTTTGCATTCAGCCAGTGGGCCGAATGTTTCGCTATATCCGTAGTAAAATGTCTCCGTACGCCCGTACTTTGGAAAGTAGTCTGATACCATTTTTGGATGAAAATGGCTGTACTTTTCAGCAAGATCTTAACTCAATGGAAAATTTAAACCAAGTATGTATTTCACATCATTTTGACTTGCATTCCTTAATCCATCGATCGTCAAAATTTTAAAAATTAAAATATTTAGTGGTTGTATATGGCGATATAATAAACTTACAGAAATGTTGAGGAGTAACAACCGTTTAAAAAGTTGTAGTGCCTAACACTACATGCTGGAGTTAACTGCCAAATTAATTAATTTTAGTTAATTTTAGACAAAGTTCGTCTCATTGTCTCTAATTTTCCCGTGCAAATTGTGCTATCATTGTTTGCTGTCCCATTTATGCATTATTTTTCGATTATCTTGTTGGTAAACTGAACATCAGTATATGTTATGACAATTTTGTGGATCCGAAATCTGAAAAGTATCAGAATGCTTTTCATTGGTTCCCCTTACTCTTTGAGAACATAGTACCACCAAAACTGAATACCGCTCCCATGGCTCCTCCGGAACTTGTATTAGCATCTTTCTTGCTCTTTGGAGCGGACTTGCTTTCTATCGTTCAACATTCTCGCAGCGGCGTGTATTTTTAAAGTATCTAACATGCAAGACAGAGACGAAGTTGAAATTCAGCATTATACACAATAGAAAATATAAACACTGTTTCCTTTATTTCAATAGGATGCAGATAACATTAATCTTTAACTTCAATTATTTTATCAATGTGGATGTTTGCGAAATTTCTTGGTCAGTCTTCAACAGTCGTCAGCAGCAGCTGCAAGAACAAAAACGTAAGAATATTTATTTTTCAGTAGTGTTACCTACGACAACAACAAGTGCTGAGAGTATTAGTGCAAGCACGGGCAAATTGCTTCCAACAACAACTTGCCATGCAGCGCCTGGTTTTCACCGTCGAGTTGGATCACACCTTAAGTAGTAAAAAATTGTGGTAATCAAAATCAAACTTTAAAAAAACTAACTTATTTTCCGTTTATTGAATATTAATAAAAATTCTTCAAAAACCCAAAATTAATTCACTTAGGTTGATATTAATACCAATTCCCCTCAATTGAATAAAAAGAGGAAAAAAAGAACTTATTAAAAATGAAGTAAGCAATTAGGTGTGCCGACTGAAGTATACCCTGTACCATTATTAGGCAATAAAACAAAGGACAACAATTTTTTTCATAAATTCACACATTTATTTTATAAATGTAAAACGCCGTTGGAATTCGCTAGCCAATTCCCCAAACCCAGGGAACAGCACGTGGAGGCTTCCGAAAAAATCAATTGAGTTAGTAAGTGTAGCAAAATACATAGCCCTACCTAATTCGCTATTCCAAATCTTTAATGCTAATAGACATACCCCTATGATAGTCATATATAGTGTCATATTTGCGCGAGTTACTAGTTAGAACGAACTAGAGCTACTCCAAGGGGTGTACAGCTGCTAGTAGATCTTCAATTCGTAACATAAGATCTTAGTCTCAATTTATTTGTGTATACATATAAATATATTGTATATATTTTTTCCAACCTCAGTTTTCAGTGCAATCATTCAAGTTCCATTTAATCAATGTTTTAGTTATATTCTTACATATTTATTTAAAAATTCGATTTGGGGTTACCATTCCCCAAATTCCTATCATTTATATGTCTTCTAAATGTAAACTTCTTAATTACAATTTTTATACCATGTACCTATTGGGTAAAATGGTATGTTAAAGTCGCTAAAATGTATGTAACAGGCAGAAGGAAAATTTTTCAACCCCATAAAGTATATATAATCTTGATTAGTATCAATAGCGAATTCGATTGAGTGATGTCCGTCTGTCCGTCCGTCCGTATGAACACCTAGATCTCAGAGACTATAAGAGCTAGAGCAACCAAATTTGGTGTCAACATTCGTCTATTGTCTAGACAGGTCAAATTTATTTGAAATTTTTGACACGCCCACTTCCGCCCCCATAATAAATAGATATATATTAAAGATATCGCATTCTCAATAATATAGCCAATATGCCAGTTGACCAAATTGTGTTGAAATCGGACAATAATTATCGGAGATATCCGTATTTCCATGCTGTATGATTAAGGATCCATTAAACGTTTGTATCGGTATGCAATTTGATTTAATCTCGACATTTTCTCCGTTGGGGATGAAGATGATTCCATCTTGCGGTGTGAGGATTTGTTGTTCTGCTACTAATTCCAGTAGGTCGCATGTCGGGATCTCGTTGGCCAGCAAGTTTTCTAAACATTTTTTATCATTTCTCGTTTTGGTTTGGTAAAAGTCAATGTTATCTATTTTTAAACAATTAGGTTGTATTTGCTTATATTCTAATAGGTTGCTTATAACAAATTCAGGAATGTTTAAAAATTTACTTCAATTTACTAATCTTTTAATAAAATTGGTATTTTTATTATAAAAATAATAGTTTGATTTTCCGTATATGATTCCATTTGTAAAATATTATACATTTGGTAATCTGAGCTTAGATTAATGTGTTGTTTTGTTAACAAATTCCTTATCTTATCGAGTTCAAAGTCATTTAGTATAAAACGTGGTAGTAATTGTAATTTAGTAAAGAGTAAGCTCTCGGCTAGGTTATTTAGGTGGTTAAAAAGGATGTCCATATTAAAGCTTATCTTATTTATAAATACCAATCTCTTTTTTTTTCGTTAATATTTTTTGTTCATTGTATATGCGGTCGGAGATACTCTTAAGTCTAAGCTGAGTTTCTACTTGTGTGGAACGTTGAATGTCGACAGTTTTTTTTATTTCTATCTCAAGCTCGTTTATGGTATTTTCGAATCGGTTCGCGGCCTCTACATCCATATTTTCTGTTATACTCGTTGATTTTATTACTGACCCTAACCATTGGAAAAAGGCTTTGGCTTTTGTGGGACATTAAAGTTGAGAGTTTGAGTTGAATTAGTTTGTTTTGTATGGTTATTCTTAAATTCTGAAGATTACATTTTCTGGGATATTGTTTATCAGTGGTACGAAGTCATTGATGTTTGCATTTGCATTGCATTTCTTCGTGGATTGACGTGTTTTTTTCGCTCCTGCTTAAATATTAATTTCCGGGTTAAAATCATCGCGATTGACTCTGTAATTTTTCTGAAAATCCGGTGTTAACTTTATTAATAATATAAATCCACTAAATAGATTTGAATTTCCGCTAAATCAAAGCATTGAACTTATTGTTTCTGAACAACAACAAACCATACACAGTTGTTGCTGTTCTTGTTAATCTTTGCTCTTACGTTTGTACTTCTTACCGTGTCAATTTGCTCTCGCGCTCTCGCCCACACATTGTTGTTGCATGTGCATTGTTTGTGGGTCTCCCGCTCTTCTTTAATTTCTTTTGTTCGCGCTCGCATCTTTGTACCGCGTACAAGTGACACGTGTAACTGTGTAATTTCTCTTAGATATTTTCAATCTTTCTCTGCAGGTTTGACCCAAGTGTCGAATTTGCTTTAAAACTGAGTGAGTTTTTTCTTTGGCTTTTTTCTGAGACATTTTTATTTTATGTTTCAATTAATATTTGCAATTAATTTATAATGTCTGTCTGCTCTAACAAAAAGTGTTTAAACCCCTCCGCGCCCCATAATGCATTTCTCGCATGTTGGCTGTGCGAAAATGTCATGCACGTTAAGTGTGCTGGCTACACAGCCAAGGTAAGAGATAGTTTGGAACAAAAAGGGGGTCTCAAATGGGGATGTGACTTATGCCGAGAAGTTGAAATTGAGATAAGGGTATTCATGAGGCAGACCAGGGATAGGTTTAAAAAACTCTCATCTAGTTTTCGCAAACTCTATGATGAGTTCAATGCTGTGGAGACGAAATTTTGTAGCTACAAGCTGCTGAACCAGTCTCCAAAGCGGAAAAAAACTAGTATGCGTAATTTGTCGCCGCGTCTGCCGATACCTAACTTAGTCTCGGCGGCGATGTCACGTTTACCATCTCTGGACACAAATCGTCCAGTTAGAGGCACACTTACGGACAGTCAAGGCTGCTGGTGTCCAAAAAAACTAGTTTTGTCCCCTTTTCTGGGCTATCAGAAAGTAAGAGGACTTAAATCTAAGCTTCCTAGACTATATTTAGGTAGTTTAGCATTTGATTTTAAAATTTTAGTGTTTACAGAGACATGGCTTAAATCTGATATTAACGATGCATCTGTTCTTTCTTCAAAATTTTCAATTTATAGGTGTGATAGGACTTCTTGAGTAGGTGGAGGAGTTTTGATTGCGGTGGACTCTGCCTTATCTTCTGACCCGATTCATCTACCTGATATTCAGGAAGTTGAGTTTGTCAGTGTTGAGGTTATACTTAAATCCTTCTCGGTCTACATCACTGGTTCTTATATCCCGCCACAATCCGACATGACGGTATATATTGAACTTTTAGAATATATTCAACATGTTTCATCATTGCCTTCTAATAGCGACATATTAATTGTCTTCGGTGATTTTAATTTACCTGAAATAAAATGGTCCCCTTCTGACGAGTCTGGCATGCTGCTCCCTTGTACTTCACATTTGTTTATTGATGGTCTGTTCGAGTTATCAATAACTCAAATAAATCCAGTGCATAATAAAAATGGAACATCTTTGGATCTGTTATTTGTGTTGGATTCTAACAACTACGCAGTCGCCAGAATTTACCCTCATGTCTTGCCAGAAGACAACTTCCATCCCACTTTGGAATTAACTATTGATCTGCCGTTTTGTGCACCGATTGCTAGTGCCTGCCCTATGCCCAAATCCCGCAACTTTCGTAAAACTAACTTTGTCAAACTAAATAATCTCATTCTTTCAACAGATTGGTCCTCCTTGTACAGATGTTCTTTGTTTTATAATAGTCTGGATTCACTTTTTGAAGTTTGTGTCCCATTGATGACCCAGGCGTTGTCTCACAGACCTCCCTGGCTTTCTCGTGTGTGTTCTCCAACTTGAAGAATGTGAAATCAAGATATTGTAGAAAGTATAAGAAAACTTTGCTCTATACACAGTTGCTCGTTCTAACTTTGTCATGCTTTTTTTTTATAAATTTTATAATTTTGTCAATACTAAACGTAAAACATTTATTCACTCATCTTGTTTATCTTTCTATAACAACACAGCTGACTCTGATCAAGCAATTGCTGATCTGCTTGCTGATTTTTTCACATCTACTTACTCCTCAGTAGAATATCGATTAAATCTTCCATATCAGTATCAGTTAAGAAAATCTATTTGTATCTGTATTCATTCGATCGACGAAAGTTCTCTTCATAGTGTGCTTAATTTAGTAAAACTTGTGTACTCTCCTACTCCCGATGGTATACCTGGATGAGTACTAAGGTTTTGTGCCGCGGCTTTATGTAAGCCAATTCAAAAACTTTTTTATTGTCCGTTAAATCTTCAACTTTTCCATCCATTTGGAAGGAATCCTATATAATACCTCTCCATAAAATTGGTAGGAAATACGAAGCATTTAACTATAGGGTTATTTCTAAATTGTCCACTATTCCTAAAGCTTTTGAAAAGTTAACTACTTCTCAAATGCAACATTTTTGTAGTTCTATAATTTCACCATCGCAGCATGGATTTGTGAAACGTAGATCTACAACCACTAACCTTTTAGAATTTACATCATTGACGATCGAAGGATTTCGGAATGCAGGCAAACGGTTCAATATATACTGTTTTCAGCAAGGCTTTTGATCCTGTTAATCATACGCTACTTCTCCTTAAATTAAATAACATTGGCCTCCCAAGCTATTTAGTTTCCTGGATTTTTGAATACTTGACAGGCAGAACACAGAAGTTTCTTTTCAAGTCTTTATATTCTAGGTCCATAAATGTGACTTCAGGGGTGCCCCAGGGCAGTCATCTGGGACCATTGCTTTTTACTCTCTTTATTAATAATCTTCCGTCTTTTATAAATCACTCTCGTGTCCTTATGTACGCAGATGATGTTAAACTTTGTCTTAGTTACAAAGATATTATCTTTCCCTGTCGGTTACAATCAGTGCAAGGTCATGAGTTTCTACAGAAATGTTCCGCAGTTGGTAACTTATTTTCTTAATGATATCCACTAAAACGTTTTAATAAGATGAACGATTTGGGCGTCCTTATGGACTGTAAATTAACCTTTAAGTCTCATATCTCCATTACCGTAGGTAAAGCTATGGGTGTTCTTGGGTTTGTTAATCGATGGTCAAAGGAGTTTGATGACCCTTATACAACCAAAATTCTTTTTACCTCATTGGTTGGTCCTATCTTAGAATATGGATCTTGCATATGGTTTTCTCAATATGAGTCACACAAATCAAGAATAGAACCTGTTCAAAAACAGTTCCTGCTCTTTGCTCTTCGTGGTCTGGGATCGCAATATCAATCTGCCATCGTACTCTAGTAGACTTCTTCTTATTAACCTACCATCTCTTACTAATCGTAGAATGATGCTTGGAGTGAGCTATTGAGCCAAGTAAATTTATCGGTGCCTTGTAGGCCTACTAGAAATTTTATACCTCTATCTTTTTCCCGCTGTACTACTAACTATGCTCTGCATAAACCTTTCCAAGTACTTTGTTCTGATTACAATCGACTTTACTGTGTAATCAGTTCAGAGCTCTCTCTTCCTACATTAAAATAAAAAAAAAGTTTAGCAAATGGTCTGTTATAATTAATTCGGTCAATTCATAGTTGTTGCAATGTAAGTAATCTGAAAGAGGGATTCCCTTTTATTATTTTGTTGCTTTTCTGATTTTGTGTTTGTGTAGTTTTTGGCCCTTACACCTTATTATTGTTGGTCCATTGTCTTCTGTCACCGTGTGTGCGGAAAACCTGATTGTTAGTTTGTTCCATCTATTCTCTTTCCTAAAGATAATATCTCCTAAATTTAGTGTGTCAGGTGTGTTTCGGTTCTCATTCAATTTTTAATTTAAATTTTATGATTTCGGTTCTCATTCAATTTTTAATTTAAATTTTATGATTTGCTTTGAAGTTGTACATATATGGACAGATGTTGTAGAGTTATAATAGTTATATTTTCCTTTTCTTTTTTATGTTATTATCCTCTAGATTTCGGTTAGTGTGGAGTGTGGGCAAGTGTCACCTTGTTTCCGAAAATATACGGTCTGAAGTGTTTTGTGGCGCAAATTATAGAAAGCATTTCCTTCTCTACTGTGGAGTAATTTACTATTTCTTATTTCCAGCTTGTGGATTGGGGGGTATCTGCATGAATTCACGTGAATAGGGGTACTATCAATGGTTGGTATACTGTGCTGAACTTGTTTGAGAATGTGAGGGTATCGATCTCTAGGTAGAATAAGTTTTTAAATAGTTTTGCTAGGTGCAGAACTTTTTGTTTTTCTTCCATTTTCATGTGTTCTGTCCTGATAATGATAATGTTTTTATTATAAAATGCATGTCGAGTTTTGATGTGCTACTTGTTGTTTGGATATTATTTATTTCGTAATAGGGTTCTACCTGTAATGGTTGTTCGAGACAGAATAGAAGGTCTTCTGATGAATTTGTAATGTTCGAGGAGTTGTTTTTATTAAGAAGACGAGTTTAAGTCTTTCTATTTTAAGTTGTCTTTATTGAATGATTCTTTATTCTATAACAATTATGTTGTACAGCTAAAGACCACGTAGTTCCGCTGCCAGTGACGCCGGCAGAGAGAGCGGTCTGCTTATGTATAAATGAAAGAGAGGAGATGTCATGTTCACTTGGTGACAGAGCCGTCGCGCGTGTTAAATATGCCGACTCAGCTCTGTCCAGTACAATGCACCCATGGTTGGTTACGTTCCCGAAAATGCGTTTGAACAATAATACATATTGTAACTAAGTGCTACATTGTGTTTGTATTACGTATATTCACTGAGTACAGTGAGTATTCGATATGTGAACATGCTACATCTCCCTTTTTTAGAAAAATAACGTAATTATATGCAATTATTTTCTTAGTCTAGTTACTTGTATATAGAAAAGAGATAAGTAATTAAATTTTTTTTTGTTTGATGATATATATATATATTGATGAAATTAAAAAATTTTTTTTTTATATATATATTTTTTTTTTTATCGAATCATAAAATATTGATATAAAGGTGTTTTTTTTATTGTATATTTAATTTTGTTTTGTTTTACTTGACCCAACTCTTTTTTTTTTTTTATTTCTTTTTCCCTTTTGTTCAATAAAATGTTTTGTATATGTATATATGTATTTTTTTTTTTTTTTTCTTTATTATTATATTATAGGTTGATCAAACCCTGTTTCATGAAACGTTTAGTTTATATATATTTTTAATCTATCCTTATGAACTTTTTGTTCTTTTTTCTTACAATCTCTAATTAAAATGTTATCATTAACTCCTATTTCTATTACCTCAAATGGTCCTAAATTTTTATCTTCTAATTTATGACCTGTTTCATTCTTTAATAACACTTGGTCTCCTACTTCTAAGCTTAAATCTTTAGTATTACTATCATAATATGTTTTTTGCTTAGCTTTATTTTTTTCCAAAAATATTCGAGCTCTTTTATAAGCTGTTTCTAATCTAAACTTAACCTCCTTGGCGTAATCGTCTATATTATAGAGTGGATCTATTGCATCTATGCAATTAAAATGTTTCGGCAAATTGGATTGTTTGCCGTATACTAGTTCATATGGACAGTAATTATGTGCCATAGATGGTGTGGTGTTGAAACAGTAAACAAAATATGTTAACCATACATCCCAATCTGTTTTATCAATTGATATGTAGGAACGAATATACTCGTTGAAAGTTCTATGACTTCTTTCTATTGTTCCTACTGACTGGTGGTGGTGTGCTGTGGACGTTATATTGTCTATTTTTAAATATTTGCACAAGTCATTTATAATTGAATTTTTGTATTCTGTTCCCATGTCCGTAATGAACGTCTTCATTGGACCATACTTTAGAATAAAAGATTCGAATATAGCTTTTGAGATTGTTTTTGCGTTTTTATTTGCAACTGGAATGGCTATTAAGTATTTTGTAAGATCACATATTAAAGTGACTACATATTCATTGCCGTTTTCTGTGCGTGGTAATGGACCAATTGTGTCCACTTTTACCTTATTAAAAGCATATATGGGGGTGTCTGTAATAGTTAATGGGGTCTTGGTATGTGTTGTCGTTTTCGACTTCTGGCATTTTGGACATTTACGTATGTACTCTTTTACATGACGAGTCATATTTTTCCAATAATAGTGTCTTTTTATTTTGATTAGTTTTATTGATATGCCAGTATGACCTCCTTGTATAGGATCGTCATGATATGTAGACATTATTGCTTCTTTATCTTTATCTTTTTTGATAATGGTCACCGGTTGTAGTAGCGCTACTCTTAATGATTTTAATTTTTTATTGCCCATTTTTTTAAAAGATTCTATTGAAATATTTTCAAAAATCTTTTCACTCGGTGCCAATTTGAGTTGAGTGATCTCAAATATACCGGCTTCTTTTTCAAAAATTTGAAAAAAATTTATCTAAATCAAGATTTTCATTGGTGTACAGATCGCCAACGTTAATTCTTGCTATAACTTTTTTTCCATGTTTAAACAAACACAAATTATTTGTTATGGTCAAGGTCACTACTTTTCGTACTTCATCATTGCAAATGATTTCATGTACGTTGGGCTTAGAAGCTATATTAGGAACTTGCCTAAGCATAGTTTCCTTTTTGTTGTTTGGCCAGAGATTATTTTGTCTACTTTGTTGCCTGGTAGTGACTTTCAGGACTTTATTTTGAATGTCTTTTAGTTCCGATATAGTTATTCGCGATAGGGCATCTGCCACAAAATTGTCTTTTCCCTTTAAGTATTCTACTGTGAAATCATATTCCCCTAGTTCTAGTCGCATACGTGTTAATTTTGAACTTGGATTAACCATTGAAAATAAGTATGTTTTCCATAGATGTACGGTCTAAAATATACTATCGCCCAATGAATAGCTGCTAATTCTTGTTCCGTAGTGCTCTTATTGCTTTCACCTTTCGTGAATGCTCTCGATGCATATGCTATTGGTAGTTGGAGTCGATTGTGGTTTTGAGTTAAAACCGCTCCACATGCTTGTTTGCTTGCATCAGTGATTATGCAAAATTCTTTGTAAAAATCTGGATATTGTAATAGAGTTGGTTCTATTAGCTTATCTTTTAGATATTGGAATGCCTTCTGGCATTCATCTGTCCATTGGAAAGAAACATTCTTGTTATATGCCGTGAATGGTCGGCGAAGTTTTTTATGAAGCGTCTCTAGTAATTGCAAAATGCAATAAAACGTCTTGCGCTATCCGCATCATGTGGGACTGGATAATTCATGATGACGTCATATTTCTTGTCATCTGGTAATATTCCTTTGTCCGTACACTTGTGACCAAGGAATGTCACTTCATGCATGAAAAAGGTGCATTTTTCTGGATGTAATTTGAGATTATATTTTCTACAAAGTTAAAAAACATCTTGTAGATTTTTTATCATTTGTTTATCTGAACATCCAACAACAATTAAATCGTCCATATAAAGGAATGCTTGTGAGGGTTCTAGACCCGAAAACGCGATAGTCATTATCCTCTGGAATGAGTTTGGTGCTATCTTTAGTCCAAATGGTAGTCGTGTAAAACGATATGAGCCTTTGCTCGTTGAAAAGGACGTTATGTTTCTTGAACTTTCTTCTAGTTCTATTTGATGGAATCCTGACATTAAGTCAAGACATGAGAAATATTTTGCTCGGCCCAATTGATCTAAAATATCATCAACTATTGGGAGTGGAAATTTATCAGACAAGAGCTTTTTGTTGATTTGGCGATAGTCGATTACTAATCGCCATTTCTTTTCTTCGGATCCCTGAAGGGATTTCTTTGGTACTTAAAGAAGTGGGCTATTATATTCTGATACAGAGGGTTCCACAACCTTGTCATTGATTAATTTCTTAACTTGTTCTTGAATATCATGTACATGACTATGGGGACTTCTATAATTCATAATTCATTTCATGTATACTGGTTCATTGTCTTTCAATCTCAATGTTTGTTTATAGAAGTTATTTGTTGTGATGGGTTCGGTTTGTAGTCCGAATACGTCACTATATTTGGTACACAATTCTGTTAGTTGATTTTTAAATTGTATTGGAAAATTTTTCTTTAAGTGTGATAAAACTTTTTCATTTCTACTATCTTGATTGTTTTGAGCTACTTCATAGTTCGAAAGTGATTCATATTTGATATTATTTATGTTTTCTAATAAATCAGAGTTGGTTGTATTTAACAATCGGACAAACGTAAATTGTGATTTCGTTATTGTATTTGCAATATATATACCTTTTTAGATTTCTTGATTAGGTATATAAACGAAATCTTCTTTTGAATCAATTTTTATATTTCTTATCACTTCGGATCTTTCTGGTAGGAATAGGGAATTATTACCAGAACTGTATGTTATTGGAACATAAATTGAATAAGATAGGTTTTGAGGTCTAATTATAAACAAGTCTTCAGTCGGTTTGAAGTCTAACTGGCAATTGAATTTTTTTATGAAGTCAATGCCAATAATTCCATCACACGGTATTGCGAAATCGGAGTTTACTAAATGAAATTCGTGTGGAATTATATATTTGGTTGTCAGAAGTTCTATTGCTGTGGTGCCTTGGGATTTAATAACTCCTTGGCCTGTGCCTTGGATGTTTATAATTTTATTGTGTTTAATGTCATAGTTATCTGAGTTCAATTTTAGAAGTGATATATCCGCACCTGTGTCTATTAAAAATGTTAAAATTGTTTTTGTGGCATGATTTACAAATTTTACAAAAACATTGAGACTAAAATTTATTGAATGTATTTTATTTATTATTCGGTTTTACTTAAAGGGTTTTGAGAATTTTCCGAATTATTTTGCATAACTCTCACATTATTGTTATTGTTAGAGTTTTGGTTATTGTGATTTATACCTCTATAGTTTCCTCTATTCTGACCTTGCCGTCTATAACTTCCGCGATTATTGTTGCGACCTCTGTTGTTGTTATTTTGGTAATAGCCTCTTTCTCGGTTATTACCCCAGCCTGCACTATTATAATTGCTTGCTGTCTGGCTAAAGTGTAGGACAGAGTTAGCTTGGCCAGTTGCCTGGCCATTCATATTACTGAATGTGCCCGCCTGCATAATAAGTTTTACCTTATCAATAGCGCAGTTTTGTGTCATTGCCTTTACAGCTTGCGATGTACTGTATTTGGATGCCATATCTGATGATAACCCATCATTTATGTAGGCTCCTTCTAGGGATTTCGCAAGTTTTTCCACCTCTTGAGTGTTTTGCTCTTTTGTTGTAAATTAAGGAGTTTGGCAGAAATAACTTCTACTGATTCTCCTTTTACGGACTTTTTCAATTGTGTGATTATCGCAACAATTGTCTGTTCGTTACTAATAAGGTTTCGAGCATGACCTTTTAATATGGTTTTTATTATCTGGACTGCAATTGCTTCGTGAGTGCCTTTCAGCGTATCAATCAAGTTGAGCGCATCTACGAAACTCAGAAGGTTCTCTATTTTTCCATCGAACTCTGGAATCAGAGATGATACGAGCTTTAAAAAGTCAGTTACAGACTGTTCATTCACTATTGTTGACTTTTCAAGGAGTGTTTGTAGCGAAGGTGGTGCTACTGGGGGCGTTTCAGTTTTTTGTGTGCGTATTTTAGTTTCGATGTCAGATTCTTCGCTCATTTGTTCAGAATCATTTGGACTATGTGTGGCTAGAATTGATAAATTTTGTAATCAAAATTCGCACATGTTTTAGTTTGGTTTAATTTTTTATATTTATGCTTTTATTAAGGCATTTAAATGATTTGTCGAATTGTACTCTATGGTCTTTGACACTTTGAACAATTTTCGGCCATTCCATGGAATGGGTTTATTTGAAAAGTCGTACTTTTGAAAATTTAAAACCATCATTTTATTTTAAACCTTGGGGAGGAAAAAAATTAAAAAAAATTTTTTTTTTTATTTTATTATTCTGTTTTTTTTTTTTTGTTGAGTTTCATTCATCAATTAGAAACACAGCGTACCTACTGCATTCATATAACAGCATATACAATACATATATGGTATTAACAGTATGAAACTCATCTGTACTCTGCTACCTCCTTGGACTGGGAAATTTTCTCCCATTATGTCAAGGTATGCTGATCTTATTTACACCAGGTTTATCGAGCGTTGAGGTGAGTGGCTTTGTTCACTCTTAAAAACCTCTATTAAATCATTGACTATGCTCGGGTGCCTATCATTGATTTTGTCGAAGTATTTATTTAATGTGGTCATAGTGTTGTAATACAATAAAGAAATGTTATTTTGATTAAAAAGAAAGAAACAACTCATGCAGAGAAATCAAATTTGCTAATTGTATTAAAATATATTTTTTTTTATTGAAAAAGAAAGAAAGAATTTTTTTGAATATATTGCTATGACACATTGTTACACTGTGCGCTTGTATTTTTATATGTTTTCCAGATCGTTAGCTCTGCTTAAGGCTCTTTTAGCTATACACTTATTGTGTAGCAAATATGCTTTGTAAAGAATATATGCGCACATGATTATGACAATTATGAATAGCAATATATTTGTTAACTTCATATCAGCATTTGATGATTCGATTTTGTTGATAACATTCGCAGTGGAATCCACTGATTTTGAATCAATTAAACCCATTATGGGTGTACTATATCTATCATCAAATTTGCTTATTTTATTATTAAACATACATACATATATAGTATGTTTTCAAATTAGAAAAATGTAGTTTTTTTTTTACGTTAATTTGATTTTTCTTATATTTTTTTTTAGAATTTTGGAAAAATTGTTTTTTAGCCATTATATTTAACAGGATTCTACCTATTGGTTTGTATAGCTTTACAGGCTGATGATGTTCCGCTCAATTTCACAATGTTTAAGTATTTCTATATTTTAATTTGTAGTTTTTATAATAATTATCCTTTTTGTTTTTCTACCAGCATCAGCTGGTCGTCGCCGGTTGGCTCGCTGATGCTCCCTCGAAGGCGTAAAAGGCGGCCTGCCATTACCGGTGCCGGTCATCGCACCAGTTTTTTTGCATGTGTATTGGCAATACACACTTTCCAGTGGTCCAGGGCAATCTATGGGGCACTCTTTGGGCTTCGTTGGTAGTTCTTTGGGTGGAGGAGGAGTTTGAGTGTTACAATTAGTTGTTTTTATTATGTTTGAATCTGAGTGAGCGAGAGTTATTGGCTTTTTCTGTTTAAGGCTTGACTTTAAGAAGTCAAGTTCTTCTTGTAATTTTTGGGCAGTTGCCAAGGTGGTGGTGCTTTATTCGCATATAATAGCCACTTTATGTGTGCTATTCTTTTCTTAATTTTTTTCTGCACCCCACCTCTATTTGCCATAACTCTCTCTCTACTCACTCAGTTTTTTCCATTTGTTTCCTTTTCACAGATACGTTCTGTTGATTTTCCCTCCTTCCTTGATCTTCCCTGGGTGCTTCTCTTTTTGCCTCCGGGCCCAGTTGAGCACAACTGCACATTTACCGTCCTGTCACGGTCGCCATGTAATGTTCGAGGAGTTGATTTTATTAAGAAGTCGAGTTTAAGTCTTTCTATTTTAAGTTGTCTTTGTTGAATGATTCTTAATTCTATAACAATTATGTTGTACAGCTAAAGACCACGTAGTTCCGCTGCCAGTGCGCCGGCAGAGAGAGCGGTCTGCTTATGTATAAATGAAAGAGAGTAGGTGTCATGTTCACTTTGTGGCAGAGCCGTCGCGCGTGTTAAATATGCCGACTCAGCTCTGTCCAGTACAATGCACCCATGGTTGGTTACGTTACCGAAAATGCGTTTGAACAACAATACATATTGTAACTAAGTGCTACAATGTGTTTGTATTAGTATTTACGTATATTCACTGAGTACAGTGAGTATTCGATATGTGAACATGCTACAAATTGATTACAACTTACATCGTACTTAGGTTGTTTTGAGCTTTATATAGTCCCTCTGGGATAATAATCTTATCATTTATAGAAGTGTGCTGGCAGTAAAAGTCTCCATGGTCAATTCCAACAGGAATCGAGATGAGTCTTTTTGATGCTGCCGAAATATGGCCAACCTCTGAAGAATTGTTCTGTCCTGTAAAACTTTTCAAATATATTTCTGGAGTTTCAAAGAGCAAATCGGTAACATTAACTTTAGCGTTGCATCCATGCCTAAAAGTCCTTTGAAATATGAATGGAATTTAAATAGAAGTAAATTACAGGTCCCTTCTGTTTCGTTTCTGTGAATATTGGCACAATAATTTTTTGTAATATTCTGAAACTATTAAGAGCTGTCATTATAGTTATGGGGTTATCCAAAGTTTCGCTGTTTAGGAGAGGGGCAAACTCAGGGTTGATAAACGAGTTTGTTAATCCCGTTTCAATTAAGAATTTGAGTGGTTGTTCAGTGATGGAGGTTATTATGATATAGGGAAGGGTAAAGCCGTATAAGGTTCTATTAGTTCATCGGCGGTAGTTGTTATAGTTATTTCTTCTGTAGTCCATGTCGCGAATTCTGCCACGTTGGCTCTGGTACGAGTTTCTTCTATTGTTCTGATAGTTCCCTCTTTGGTCGTATTTCTTTGGTCATAACTTCTATCATTCCTTTGGTCATATCTCCTGTTGTTAATGTTATAATTCTTATTCAATCTATTCCTAATCGAAGAGGAAGTGGACTGTTCCGCCCTGCAAATTTCCGACCGAGGGGCGGAAGCCGTATGACGCACGGCTCGAGTCGCCGGGACATTCCACAAAACAGACAAGAAACAAAAAGTACAACTAGTTACGAGCTAAATGTAAAAAGATAGAGGTTTTTAATGTAGGAAGAGAGAGCTCTGAACTGATTACACAGTAAAGTCGATTGTAATCAGAACAAAGTACTTGGAAAGGTTTATGCAGAGCATAGTTAGTAGTACAGCGGGAAAGAGATAGAGGTATAAAATTTCTAGTAGGCCTACAAGGCACCGATAAATTTACTTGCTCAATAGCTTAGGAGAGTCTATATCACCATTAAGGAGCTTGTGCATAAAAATCACTCCAAGCATCATTCTACGATTAGTAAGAGATGGTAGGTTAACAAGAAGAAGTCTACTAGAGTACAATGGCAGATTGATATTGCGATCCCAGTTCAGACCACGAAGAGCAAAGAGCAGGAACTGTTTTTGAACAGGTTCTATTCTTGATTTGTGTGACTCATATTGAGGAAACCAAAAACCTAAAATAGGACCAACCAATGAGGTAAAAAGAATTTTGGTTGTATAAGGGTCATCAAACTCCTTTGACCATCGTTTAACAAACCCAAGAACACCCATAGCTTTACCTACGGTAGTGGAGATATGAGACTTAAAGGTTAATTTACAGTCCATAAGGACGCCCAAATCGTTCACCCCTGAAGTCACATTTATGGACCTAGAATATAAAGACTTGAAAAGAAACTTCTGTATTCTGCCTGTCAAGTATTCAAAAATCCAGGAAACTAAATAGCTTGGGAGGCCAATGCTATTTAATTTAAGAAGTAGCGTATGATTAACAGGATCAAAAGCCTTGCTGAAAACAGTATATATTGAATCGTTTGCCCTGCATTCCGAAATCCTTCGATCGTCAATGATGTAAATTCTAAAAGGTTAGTGGTTGTAGATCTATGTTTCACAAATCCATGCTGCGATGGTGAAATTATAGAACTACAAAAATGTTGCATTTGAGAAGTAATTAACTTTTCAAAAGCTTTAGGAATAGTGGACAATTTAGAAATACCCCTATAGTTAAATACTTCGTATTTCCTACCAATTTTATGGAGAGGTATTATATAGGATTCCTTCCAAATGGATGTAAAAGTTGAAGATTTAACGGACAACAAAAAAAGTTTTTGAATTGGCTTACATAAAGCCGCGGCACAAAACCTTAGTACACATCCAGGTATACCATCGGGACTAGGAGAGTACACAAGTTTTACTAAATTAAGCACACTATGAAGAGAACTTACGTCGATCGAATGAATACAGATACAATTAGATTTTCTTAACTGATAATGATACGGAAGATTTAATCGATATTCTACTGAGGAGTAAGTAGATGTGAAAAAATCAGCAAGCAGATCAGCAATTGCTTGATCAGAGTCAGCTGTGTTGTTTTCAAAAGATAAACAAGATGAGTGAATAGATGTTTTACGTTTAGTATTGTCAAAATTATAAAACTGCTTCGGATCACGGGAAAACTCTAATTTACAACGCTGAAGGTAATTTCTATAGCGTTGTGCATTAAGCATCATAAAGTTAGAACGAGCAACTGTGTATAGAGCAAAGTCCGAAGAACGACCCGATTTCTTATAATTGGGACACAAACTTCAAAAAGTGAATCGAGACTATTATAAAACAAAGAAATAGCAAGATTCATGTATGAACATCTGTACAAGGAGGACCAATCTGTTGAAAGAATGAGATTATTTAGTTTGACAAAGTTAGTTTCACGAAAGTTTCGAGATTTGGGCATAGGGCAGGCACTAGCAATCGGTGCACGAAACGACAGATCAATAGTTAATTCCAAAAAGGGAATTAACCCTCTGGCAGGACAAGAGGGTCAGTTCTAACGACTGCGTAGTTGTTAGAATCCAACACAAATATCAGATCCAAAGATCTTCCATTTTTATTATGCACTGGACTTATTTGAGTTATTGATAACTCGAACAGACCATCAATAAACAAATGTGAAGTACAAGGGAGCAGCATGCCAGACTCGTCAGAAGGGGACCATTTTATTTCAGGTAAATTAAAATCACCGAAGACAATTAATATGTCGCTATTAGAAGGCAATGATGAAACATGTTGAATATATTCTAAAAGTTCAATATATACCGTCATGTCGGATTGTGGCGGGATATAAGAACCAGTGATGTAGACCGAGAAGGATTTAAGTATAACCTCAACACTGACAAACTCAACTTCCTGAATATCAGGTAGATGAATCGGGTCAGAAGATAAGGCAGAGTCCACCGCAATCAAAACTCCTCCACCTACTCAAGAAGTCCTATCACACCTATAAATTGAAAATTTTGAAGAAAGAACAGATGCATCGTTAATATCAGATTTAAGCCATGTCTCTGTAAACACTAAAATTTTAAAATCAAATGCTAAACTACCTAAATATAGTCTAGGAAGCTTAGATTTAAGTCCTCTTACTTTCTGATAGCCCAGAAAAGGGGACAAAACTAGTTTTTTTGGACACCAGCAGCCTTGACTGTCCGTAAGTGTGCCTCTAACTGGACGATTTGTGTCCAGAGATGGTAAACGTGACATCGCCGCCGAGACTAAGTTAGGTATCGGCAGACGCGGCGACAAATTACGCATACTAGTTTTTTTCCGCTTTGGAGACTGGTTCAGCAGCTTGTAGCTACAAAATTTCGTCTCCACAGCATTGAACTCATCATAGAGTTTGCGAAAACTAGATGAGAGTTTTTTAAACCTATCCCTGGTCTGCCTCATGAATACCCTTATCTCAATTTCAACTTCTCGGCATAAGTCACATCCCCATTTGAGACCCCCTTTTTGTTCCAAACTATCTCTTACCTTGGCTGTGTAGCCAGCACACTTAACGTGCATGACATTTTCGCACAGCCAACATGCGAGAAATGCATTATGGGGCGCGGAGGGGTTTAAACACTTTTTGTTAGAGCAGACAGACATTATAAATTAATTGCAAATATTAATTGAAACATAAAATAAAAATGTCTCAGAAAAAAGCCAAAGAAAAAACTCACTCAGTTTTAAAGCAAATTCGACACTTGGGTCAAACCTGCAGAGAAAGATTGAAAATATCTAAGAAAAATTACACAGTTACACGTGTCACTTGTACGCGGTACAAAGATGTGAGCGCGAACAAAAGAAATTAAAGAAGAGCGGGAGAGCCACAAACAAAGCACATGCAACAACAATGTGTGGGCGAGAGCGAATTGAAACGGTAAGAAGTACAAACGTAAGAGCAAAGATTAACAGGAACAGCAACAGCTGTTTGGGGTTTGTTGTTGTTCAGAAACAATAAGTTTAATGCTTTGATTTTGTGTTTGTATAATTAAACTGAAATAAACAGAAATAGCGCTAATTCAAATCGATGGATTGGATTTGTGTTATTAATAAAGTTAACACCGGATTTTCAGAATCGCGATGATTTTAACCTGAAAATTAATATTTAAGAATGAGCGAAAAAAACACGTCAATCCAAATGAACTTGAAAGAAAAAAAAAAAATTTAAGACTCGTCTTATCATAAAGAGAGTTTTTTGCTGCCGTGACTTCCTCCCCTGTACCGTTCGACATAGGGATGGACGAGAGTTGTTTCCTTATATTATATATGTCAAAATTCAGTTTGCCCAGGTTTGATCTTCCTGTGACAATTTTCCATCTCCTGCAACAAGTGAAGAAACTCCTTCACTCTGAAGCAGGCTGGTTTTGATGCAGTTCCAATTTAAGTTAGGGTTGTCTAGATTAAGGGCTTCTTTAGCATTACCAATTACTTTATTCCTGATATTTCTAAGGAGAACTTGCCCATACATGGTTTGGTTCGAAATTAGCAAGATTACCTCTTCGACGCTTGTAATATTATAAATAAGTCCAAAGTATTTGGTGAACCGTAGAAGGTTTGGAATTCCTCGATGTAAGCAAGCATTTCGGTATGGGTCAGGGTCGGGGTCGGTGAAATCGAGCTTGTCATGCTGATAGTTGATGTTAATGTCTTGGTAGAGTTCTCCCGAGTCCCTAGCGTCCGCTGCCATCCTATTTCTTTCTAATTCTTCCTCTTCCCTAATTTCTGGAATGCTCGACGAGCTATGTAAACCGTATCGACTTTTTTGGCCTTGGGTTGTATTAATTTTGAGACGAAACCGTTTGACGTTCTATAATGTTTTCTACTTGTGTAAGTGATTTTACAGTAATAACAGAGTTTGTAGTCCTTATATATATGTTGCTTATAGTGTATTGGCTTATATTATAATGAGGTTACTTATACTTAAAAATTAATCTTTTAATTACGTATATGTATGTATCTTCGGTGTGTGTACGTTGTTATGTTGTTATTTTTTCTGGTTTCTCCAACTGTAATATATTTTGTGTTATTGATATGCCTAATTTATAACATGTAACATCTCAACAATTGTGTTGCATGGTGCAAAGTATATTATCTTGTTTGTTCGAAAACGGTTTGTAGTTCAAAGTACAGGGTGCTCATATGCGTGACAATATGTGTTGATATATAAAATTTATTCACCTTTGTTTTAATATATGTAGGGTATCAAAAAGCGTCATTGTAACGTAACTATTGCACTACACACCCAGCATGAATTTATAGCGGCTGTGATTTCAGGGAACTTACTCTGCTGGATTTTGTATGTTCACTGTGCTTATTTTTATGCATGTATACGTATGTACGAGGGGTGCCTTTTTTATATCTCGGCATTTGGCAAAAAGCGCGTTGAGTAATCGCAGGGGTTTCCATCCCTGCTGGTAAACTGTTGAGTAGACCGGAAAAAATACAAAGTTTTTTAAAGCAGCTCGCTAATTTGTAAGCTTGCTTGTTCTAACTTGCATAAGAATCTATTGTTTAAAAATAAAATAGAATAAAGTGACTGCTAAAATTTGTCGCACACTCTTAATCTACTCGCTCAACATTTGTTTAAAAAACATTTCGGACAAAGTAGCACAAAGCGTGCATGAATTTCACCATATGTGTAAAGTGGAAAATACATGAAGACATTCATCAACATAAGTGCCTACATACTTATGTATGTATGCTACAATTGTAAAAGCCATGTGTGTATGAGTGAAATAAAACCTCATGTATAAACACGTTTTCAAAAATCAAACTAATAGACTTCAATAATTAGAAGAAGTATTTATCATCATGCCTACTGCAGAAAGACTTCACATAACAGTGGTGTCCAGAATTGGGTGCAATGCGACAGTTGCAGCGACTGGTATCACTTTTCATGTGTTGAAGTTACCAGCTCTATAGCTCTAAAACAATGGACTTGCAACACGTTTTATCGCCAAATCTCCCAATACACAACGGGTATACAAAGTATGCTTCGACTTCAGAAATGTCTAAAAGGAAAAGCTTACGAAATAGTCCGCGATAAGCTGTTACTATTTTCATTGGTTCTTGAACTCATCAATACGCTGAAAACATTCTTCGGACGACCAGAGCAAATACTCGACCGTTTGATCCAGAAAATCAGGAAAATCAGTTTTTTTTTTTTTTGTATATATTTATTAGCGTAGGAACCATACCATACAATATGGTATGAGCTTGCTAAAAATGAAGAAGAGCAGGCCAATTCTTTTGCACGTCATTTGGAAGCCAGGTTCACCCACTACCAATTCGCCACGGATGACCAGTGCAAGGAGACTTGTGAGAGTCTGACTACTCCTCTACAAATGTCTTTACCCATTAGGCCAGCCAGGGTCGAGGAGATTGAGGAAGTTATCAAATACTTGCCGAGAAGGAAGGCTCCTGGTATTGACAGGGTGTGCAACGTTACCTTGAAAGCCTTGCCTAAACGGGCGAATATTTTCTTGGCAATAACATTTAACGCGATGCTTAGGATACAGATCGTTCCCAAGCAGTGGAAGATGGCAGCAATCTTAATGATTCATAAACCGGGTAAACCAGAAGACGATCCTGAGTCGTACCGTCCGATAAGTCTCCTGCCTTCCTTATCTAAGGTATGGGAGAGACTTATTGTCAATCGACTAAGCGTTCATATTAACGAATGCCAAATCTTGCCGGACCACCAGTTCGGCTTTAGGAAGGGACATGGTGCAGTAGAGCAAGTTCACAGACTTTCGAAACACATCCCACAGGCGTTTGATGACAAGGAATACTGCAATGCAATCTTCATTGATATTCAGCAGGCATTCGATAGAGTCTGGCACGCTGGGCTGCTGTGCAAAATTAAAAGTCTTTTCCCGGCACCGTACTTTGGTGTTCTACGAACCTACTTGGATGGGCGTCAATTTATGGTTAAAGTTAGGGGCACCTTTTCGGCTGCTTACCAGATGAGAGCTGGAGTTCCGCAAGGTAGCGTCCTAGGGCCGCTGCTATACTCTATATATACTGCCGATATGCCATGCCCCAGTGAGCACCATATGGAAGCTCCAAGTAAGGCTCTCCTGGCCACGTACGCAGACGATGTCGCTGTGCTGTATAGCTCTAAGTGCCGCTACCAGGCAGCGGATGGAATTCAAGGGTATTTAGATGCTTTTTCAGCTTGGTGCAAGAGGTGAAACTTGAAGGTTAACCCTCAAAAAAGTACAAATCCTTGCTTCACTCTGAAGACTACCTTTAGCGGCACACCAGCTATTCAATTGGAAGGCGTAACGTTGGAGCAACCGATGAAAGCCAAATACCTAGGGATTACACTTGATAAGCGACTAACCTTTGGACCTCACTTAACAGCTAGGGCTGGAAAGTGCCGTCTAAGAATGCAACAGTTACGCTGGCTGATGAATAGGAAAAGCACCATGACATTGAGGGCAAAAAGAGCTGTCTATGTTCACTGCATAGCGCCGATCTGGCTCTATGGCGTACAAATTTGGGGTATCGCAGCAAAATCGACATATAGGAAAATCAGTGTACCTAAAGATAGATTGGAGTCTATAATCGATTACGCAATAGCTGTATTTGAACAATCCAATGCTTCTGCGAGAGCTCATCAGTGATAAATTATCAACTCAACAAAAATTAAGCTGGGCTATGCATCCCGCAACGACTCCATACCGGTCATTAGGTCATTCAGTGATTGGCTATATCTGTCTATGGCTATCTTGAAGATCTTTAATTTACCTTACACACCTGAACCACTTTGTCCACAACGGACTAGCGAAACCACGAAAACCGAAGAAGATTCCGTCAGAACTGATACACAAATATCGGAAATAGATGGCATCAAAAAGTAACAACAATCATTCAGTTAGAAAGCTTACATTACCTAAGCAAACTGTCGATATCAATCAAGGGAGCTGTACTCAGAACACTACAGAAAAGCGAAGCGCATACTCGAAGACACATGCAAAAAGGTTAATGGCTAATTTTCCCCAGATAGTTATACCACTGCCATTAAACGACTAGATTGTCTACGAGCTAAAATAAAACAGTATGCGGTGATTTATCTGAAATGTTCCATCAAATAAACATCAAAAAAAGCAACGCCCAACAATTGCTATGGATGAAACAGAACGAGAATACTCCAAGGATATTCGTCATGCGTGCAATGAACTTCGATAACTGCGTTCCCTGCATTGCTCATTATGTACGCGATAAAAATGCGGATGACCAGATGACCTAATCGACAGTTTCCCAGACGACATAGAAACCATAACAGTTGGATCCTTAGTGCGAGATATACATGCAGAAGGTGGGTTCACAATAAGGAACTGGAGCTCCAACTCAAATGCTGTTCTTCAACATCTTGTGGGACACTCAATAGGCACTCAATGCTTCAATGAGCTAGGAGGGCCCGAAAAGGTGCTTGGTATATATTGGGACCCGACCACCGACGTTTTTAAGTTTATTTTCAGATTCAAGAGACTTAAAAGGGGACCTCCCCTGAGAAGAAGTAAACCCAACAAAACGAGAAGTCTTATAAGTGCTGATGTCTATCTATATATCTTCAAAATATTTGGCGTGCGGGAATATTATTGGATGAGGAATTAGCGGAACCACTGCTCATACTTTGGCGAGAATGGAAGGGTGTCCTACTCCGAGCGGGGGAATTGAAATTTCCTCGCCACTACTCTGGTCTCTTGCCCGTTGCAACACAGGTGTATCTTCACACATTAGTAGACGAAAGCGAACACGCCTACGCTGCCGTAACCTACCTTCGCATTAAACAAGGTCAGCATATCGACACATCATTGGTAGCAGCCAAATGCAAAGTAGCCCCTTCGAAACCCGCTTCAATACCGCGGATGGAACTTCTGGCTGGCGTTATAGGAGTAGGACTAACAAGGCGGATGCCGTTCATTTCGAAGTGGCATATAAACTCGACGTGAGCTCATACATAATGTGTTTGTGGTTAAAGGGCCGCATTACCGATATCGTTACTGCTAGGGATGGTCAGGTGCTAAATCTTAAAACCACTATTTTAAATCGACATCGTATTTGCACAAATGGTTGTCCGTCCCTGGCAGTTTGAACGCAGGGGGTTCCATCCCTGGTGGTACAACGAGACGCGTTAAATAGAGCGGAAAAAATACAATGTTTTTTAAAGCAGCTCGCTAATTTGTAAGCTCGCTTGTTCTAACTTGCATATGAATCTATTGTTTAAAAATAAAATTAATCTACTCCCTCAACACATACTCAGAACGTTTTAACATACGAACGCTATTTGTGTTGTTTACACTAACTTAAAAGATTCATCTCGATCTAAAAATTAAATCGTGAACATTTACGTGCGATTACTTTTTTTATATATCGAAGTGCGTCATTGTAACGTAACTATTGCAAAAATTCCGCAAAGCGTATTGATCGGTGCATATACACACCCAGAACGATTTTATAGCGGCTGTGATTTCAGGGATTGAACTAACTCAGCTGGTTTATGTGTGTTCACTGTGCTTATTTGTATGCATGTACGTATGTACGAGGGGTGCCTTTTATATTTCGGGATTTGGCAACCTCGGTGTTCCAATCTGGCAACTGACAGCTGTATCGCAAAAGTTGACATTTTTTCCCTTTACGTAATCGGAACGTTTTGACATACGAGCGCTATTTGAGTTGCTTACAAAAACTTAAAAGATTCATCTTCGTCTAAAAATATAATTAAATCGTGAACATCTTCGTGCGTTTACTTTTTACAACTTTCGACATGGATTAACTCAGCAACAGTGCGGAGATAAACTTAATTCAATTTTTGACGATGAAGCTTCATCAAAGACCAGTGTTTATCGAATTCAATCGTGGTCGTAGTTCACTCCAAGACGAATTTCGTGGAGGTCGTCCAAAATCAGTTGTTGTTCCGAGAACCATTGATGCTGTGCGCGAACTGATATTGCAAGATCGTCATTTGACCTATCTTGGGCTGAGACAACTTTAGGCATTAGTGTTTATTCTATAAACATTTGACTGTCAAAAAGTTTGTCAATCGCTCAAAAAAAAGGCTCGTGTCGATTGGTCGAAAAAAATGCTGAAAAAATACAATTGCGGTGCTTCGAAATACGTCTACGACATCGTGACAGGGCATGAATCGTGGATTTACGCGTATGAGCCCGAAAGTAAACAGCATTCGGCTGTATGGGTGTTTCAAGATGAGCCAAATCCAAGAAAAGTTGTTCGCGTACGAATCACTTCCAAGCAAATGGTCGATTGTTTTTTCAGAAAAATTAGACATCTCGCAACCGTACCACTAGAACAACGCAGAACAGTCAATTCTGAGTGGTACACAACCATTTGTTTGCCAGTTGTCTTCCAAGAAATTAGGAACACCGGAAAAAGAATTTAGGAAAATCTTCATGGAGAATATTTTGAAAAACAATAAAGTGATTTTAGATGATTAAAAGTTGTTTTTGTTCCCTAATCTCTATATATAAAAGAAGGTACATTATCTCTCCCTGTCGGTTAAAAAGCTTATTTTCAGTCGTGGTGTCAATACAATTTGTTAAGTTTAAATACAACCAAATGCAAGGTCATGACTTTTTACACAAATACTCCGCAGTTGGTAACTTATTCTTTTAATGATATCCACTAAAACGTTTTAATGAGATGAACGAATTGGGCGTCGTTATAGACTGTAAATTAACCTCTAAGTTTCATATATCCACTACCGTTGGTAAAGCTATAGGTGTTCTTGGGTTTGTTAAACGATAGTCAAAGGAGTTTGATGACCCTTACATAACCAAAACTCATTTTACGTCATTGGTCTCCTCAATATGAGTCACACAAATCAAGATAGAATCTGTCTTAAAACAGTTCCTACTCTTTGCTCTTCGTGGTCTGAACTGGGATCGCAATATCAATCTGCCATCGTACTCTAGTAGACTTCTTCTTGTTAACCTACCATCTCTTACTGATCGTAGAATAATGCTTGGAGTGATTTTTATGCACAAGCTCCTTAATGGTGATATAGACTCTCCTAAGCTATTGAGCCAAGTAAATCTATCGGTTCCTTGTAGGTCTACTAGAAATTTTATACCTCTATCTCTTTCTCACTGTACTACTAACTATACGCTGCATGAACCTTTCCGAGATCTTTGTTCTGACTACAATCGACTTTACCGTGTAATCACTTCAGAGCTCTCTCTTCCGACATTAAAAATCTCTATCGTTTTACATTTAGCTCTAGTCATAGTCATAGTTTTCGTTTTATTGTCATTTTATGGAATGCCCCAACGACTCGAGACGTTTGCCATGCTGCTTGCGCACCTTGGTCGATTGGGCGGGATGTTGTTGGCACTTAGTGCATCCGTTGGTAGAATCTTCACAATCGTTGGATTGATTCCTATTCTACGATTATACTCCATAGAAAGGGTCTGGAAAAGTGCAGAAATAAGCCTACTTTTGCCGACAGCTACGCTTTCATAATAAATTTTATTGTTCTTCACATTATGAAGTGTGTAAGAAAATTTTTTGCTTCAAATTAAGGAACCTAACAATACTTGCCATATTTTCTGGTGAAATTATGTCGGGGAGTTTAAAAATGAGGATATCATTCTCCGAATCCGCAGGTTGGTCATTGGCATTCAAGTTTAACAAGTTGAGTTGAGAACTAATTTCGATAAACGCTAGAACATTAAACTCCTCATCTAATACAACGTGACCTTCATTTGTAGTATCTGTATTTTCATTTTCTTTAGCCCTTCAAAAACATTGTATCCACTGAAACCTGCCTTAATAATTTGTTCATTCTCAATGTAGAACTCCTCACAGTATCTTTGAGCTAACACTACTTGCTCGTAATTATAAACCTATCTTTGTGGCTAATATTGGACATAGACATCCCTAAAATGGCAGCTTCCTAGTGGTTTTGACCTAATATGACGAACCTTTTCACTAAATTGCAAATTTGATGATTCTTCTTCTGTTATGTCTACTCTATCAACTGTTCTCCTAAGTATGACTAAAAGCTCGGCAGCCGACAAAGTTATAAAAAAAAGTGGGAACTTCGAATTCACGAATCATCGCCATAACTTTTTTTTCATCTTCCCAATGAGCTGAAGATGTGCGAATACACTTTAGAACCCCATAGCCTTCACCGTGATCATCTATCTACATTCATAAGTTCAGATCTAACTATAGTTGCAAAACTAGATGAAGTATTTTCTTTAGTGCCGGCATATGCAGTTGGAAGTGGAAATTCTTCACAATCCGAATATAAAATCATGTCTAACGCCCTTTGCCTGGAACTATAGTTATTATCTGTATACCGGCGTCATCAATCTGAATATTTTCGAGCATTGTCTCTTGTCCACCGAAATTGAGTTCCTCGGCTTTCTCTTCAGGCTGGGCGTGTTCTTCAGAATGAGTAGTTTTCTCATTTCTGTGTAGAATTTCTTCTACAAATTCCCTAACTTCCTCAGTAGCATAAAAAGAAATGTTTTCGGATTTAAAAGAATCTGCTCATTAATTGTTATATTATGCTTCTCATACAACTTGCTATTAACTAAAAAAAATAAGTACGCTGTCAACTATAGCCTAATGGTTTCAGCCATGAAATCATGATCATATTAAATTGTACGTTTGATTTGGAGTTCAATAACTTTGGTCTCGGTTAATGCTCTTGGGAGTGAAGTCACTATACTGCTAACTGGAAATATTTCCAAAACATGTTAAAGATAATTTAAGATTGGCATCAATGGAAGAAAACTGAGTGGCAATATCTTAAATCGGAGGACTAAACTGATAATTAATTTCTATTAGTTCCTGTGACTTTGATTTAAGTTTGTGGGGAAGCCCTAGCCCTTTGCACGAAAAACAAATCTGACTAGGACCGAGCTTTACAATTTGATTAAACCTTTTATACCTAAGCTATAATTAAAATAAATCTTAGTTTCTTAAAACAATGTAATTAAATATGATACCTACGTATTAACCACCTACCCTTTATATGACTTACACTTGTCTCATCCGTTTACAATTGATCCTTTGGGAGGCACATGAAATTTGCAGTTTTGAAAATCTAAAAAAATTAATATTCGGATTATATCCATGCTTCTTTCTGTTTTCAACTAGATGTCAATCACACAGAACTAATTCGTCCCATCTTGTACAAGGTCCAAAATGAAAAACTGAAAACTGCTGAACTTTGAAAGCCAATATAAATTTATTGCTTTAAGTTGATGCGAGGGTAGAGATAAAATGCGAAGAGTTCGTTAATAAGTCTGTCAATCAAGCTACCTTGAGGTACTCCCACTTTTGATTTGAAGGCATGGCCATATTTCCTATTGAAAAGATAGGATTCCATTCATTAGGCCATCAAAGTAAACTCGACCACAGTCTTAGTCGACAAGGAGAAAGATCGTGGTGCAGTATTCTTTTTGTTGAAACGTAGGGCAGATTTATGGTGATACTATTGAGGCATGACATTCCTAAAAACCAAACCGAAATTTCACTTGCTTGGAATTCCATACTCTGATGCAAAAGCACGGAGCTTGATGTGTTCTCCTTAATGTAATTTAAAAACTTAATGCAGTTTTTAAACTACGCCCAATCGTTTTAAGTACCGTTGGTTACTGCGAAGTCGATTACATCTGACTGCTTTGGTGGATCTAACAATATCGGACAATACTTAATCCAAGACATTGACTCATAGCACATCTTGTTTATCGGGTTGATAATTGTGTTGTATAGCAGTTTGTTTTTAGTATTTACCAGGCGAGATCCCCAGTAAGTGTGTGAAAAGTTAGTAAACTCTTTGATTTGTAAGTCCAAATACATATTCCCTATAAAAATGATAAGATGTTTTATTACAAAGCGCTTTAATATTAACTTTTTCTCAACTTTTATTTTCAGCCCATAAATTTAATGAAAAATCGGATGGAAGGAGTTCGCGAAAACTGTTCCGATTTTCTCTTCTGCATCTGCCGGCTTTGATGTTACTTTTTTTAGCCAATAAAAAACGTTGGTACTTAAACGAACCTTTTCAAGAGAAAACAGTTGTTAATAAAGATAACACTATTGGTAACATGTCAAAGACACCTCCAAATAGATTGGGAAGTGTTTTACCTGTGACGACAGCCCCTGGTCAAGTAAATGAGGACTTCTTATTGAAATAAAATCTAATTTTTATCTGCAGTTACAAATAAAACAGTTCGCAAGCTATTAAGTGTGTTTTTTGTAACGACAGTCCCTGGTCAAGCAAATGACGACAAAATAAAAACAATTTTTATCTGAAATCATGGCAGTGAATATTATTTTTATTGAGGTGAAAAATATATGTATTAATATATGACATAGGTCCTTTATTTTTATCTGTGCATCATTCTGCCTGTTACATTTTTGAACCCATATAAATACCCTTTTCATTCGCTTTTCGCTTAAAATATTTTCTGATGTAGAAAATCATCACTTCTATTAGAAGACCAATTACTTGGAGCGTCTAGTAGCACCGAATAGTACAATAGGCACTAGTACTTTCATCAACCAACAACACTTCACCGTCAAAACGCTCTTTTAACGAACGCATAGTGAACTAACCAGAAACCTACAGGTTAATTGGCCATAGTAAGTGCGATAGAAACAAGCAAACTGACTCAAAAAAGGCGATGGAATATTTTTTATTTTTCTACAGGAAACGACAAGTAAACGACTCAGAGAACTCGACAAGAAAATTCTTGCTTTGTGTAACTCATACTGAAGTTACCATATGCAAAATCCATATACTCAAATTGGACACGCCAATGAAGTAAAAAGAGTTTTGGTTGTGTAAGGTTCATCAAACTCCTTTGACCATCGTATAACAATATAAAAAAAAATATTAGAAAGAAAAGTTAATTAACGTTCCACTAAGAGACCGGAATCATTCATCTCATTAAGACATTTTAGTGGAATATTATTAACCATACATGTTACCAGCTGCGGAGAATTTTAATAAAACGACATTAACTTACTTAAGAATTTTTATTAAGACCAAGACTTAAAAATTTGAAGATTAAATTGCAACATCGAGAGAGAATGTCTCTCTGGTAGACCTAGAATATGAAGACTTGAACAGAACCCTCTGTGTTCCGAATCCAACTTGGGCTTGGGAATCTAATATTGTTCAACATAAAGAGATGTACCGTATGATTAACAGAATCAAATGCCTTGCTGAAATCAGTATAAATGATATCAGTTTACCTTGGATTACTAAATACTTTAATCGTCTGTGATGTATATGTAAATTTTTAAAATTCGATGGCAAAATACAAAAATGGTATAGTTAAGAAGTAATTAACTTTTCTACAGCTTTCGGATTAGCGGACAATTTAGAAATAACCCTTTAGATAGATGCTACGGATTTCTAACTTATTTTGTAGAGAGGAATTATATTACAAAAAAATGGAAAAGTGGACGATTTAACGGACAATCAAAAAACTCACGAAAATCAGGGATTCCTTTATGAGAAATTAGTTGGACACAAACCTTAAAAAAAAGAGTATTATTAAACGAAAGAAATAACGAGGACCAATCTGTTGTAAGAATGAATTATGCAGTGATGCACAGAAATCGGTGTATGGAACGGCAGATCAATAGTAATTTTTAAAATGGGATGGAAATTGTCTTATGACAATACTAAACTATCTGAGAAAGGTATATCACCGGAGTTAATTGAGCAAAGGATAACTTGAGTAGGCCGTCAATATAACAAAGTGTAGCTTCGTCAGTAAGGGACCAGGTAAATGAAAATCACTGAAGACAATTAGAAAGCAACAACGAAACATACATATTTAATAGATTCTTCGTATTTAATATACAACGCCTTGTCGGATTGTATCGGGATAGATAGAAAAAAACTTTAGTCCAACCTTAATATAGACAAAATCCATCTCCTAGTTATCAGTCAACCGCAATCAAATCTCTTCCGCCTACACAAGAAGTCCGATATTAACAGATGCATTGTTAATATCAGGTTTCAGCCCTGTAAGCACCAAAATTTTGTAGTCAAATACTAGACTATTGTGGTAGCCCCTCTATTCATATCCAAGTAAATTTAAGAGTAAATTCACAAAATCCTTACTCTCTGACTTTGCAAATTCCCATCTCGCTTTGCGTTGCGGACTGACCTGCTCTCTGCCAAGATCTTGAAGCGAGAGTAGTTCTGTGAGAAGCAAGTTCAGTCGAAAAAGAATATCGATTCAAACAACATCAATGGTGGTTCACGACGAGTTAAATGACGATTTAAATGAAATTTCTATTGCAAGCCTAAAAAATTAGCTGGTGGCATTGGGGTTGGAATTAAAAGGCACCAAGACGGAGTTGACAGCTAGACTTCTGGAAGGGCCAGAAGTGACCGTTCCTCTCGCGGTTGTATCAGTTTTTTTGTTGTTGTGTGTTTATCTCAACTCTAAATTGTTTCTCTCTTTTTTCAAGTGCTTAATATTGCACCTTTAACCCTTGTGCTACCTTGTGCTTCTTATACGCTTTTTTTTGCTTTTTATTGCAATTCGCCCTTTACTTAAAATCTTCTCTTAATAAAAAAAAAAAAAAAACAATAATAATAGTTAATAATGTTGGTCTGCTCATTTAAACAGTGCCCTCATCCCCAAAAGCTCCAAGAAGACTACCTTTTATGCTGGCTGTGTGACAATGTTATGCACGTTAAATGTGCTGGTTATACGGGCAGAGTTAAGGATAGCATTGGAAATGGGGGGCCTGAAATGGAGTTGTGAAGCGTGCCGGGACGTTGAAATGGAAATGCGTATATTTATGAGGCGGACTAGGAAGGGATTCAAAACTTTGTCGGCTGGCTTTCTAAAGCTTCGGGAAGAGTTTTCGACTCTGGAAACTCAGTTTAATAGTTATAAACTATTGAGCGAATCCACGAAGCGGAAGAAGACCATTCCTCGGCATTTCTCTCCCGATCCACCAGCATCTCTACTTTTAACGGCTCCGTCTTCAGGTAACAACCCAATAACCCCGAATTCTCAGCACCTGATATCGTTTAGGAGTCCAGTATTGGCTGCAGGTGCGGACACTATTGCCATTTCCCCTGGCAATCCTGTCCCGCAAACTGATGCGATATCGGGTGTAGTGTCCGATGCGTCCGGGCGAACATCCTCTTCTAGAGATGTTCCCAATAAAATAGTAACAAGGGGGGTTCTCAAGGCGTTATCCGCCGCAGTAGCTCCAGCGCCAAAATCTGTGGCTGCTGCTGCGGTTGGTGCCTCGAGCTCGCTTCTTGTCGCTATTCCACCAAAAAAGCAAGTTTTTGTTTTGAGGCTAGATCCCAACACTACATCAGATGATGTCATAGCCCACATCCGGGCAAAAATCGTAGAGCCTAACATTGCGGTGGAAAAGTTTAAATTTTCATATTCCCGTGACATTTCGTCTTTTAAACTTAGTGTTCCGCCAAATCTTTTTGACCAAATATGTCATAAAGATTTTTGGCCGGAACACTTAGTAGTTAAGGAGTATATAGCTAAAAAGAGGAAAAATCGGCCTCCGATTCGTTTGCCTTCCGCACCAGGTAGCACCAATCTTTCCCTACCTTCAGGCACGTCAGTACCCACTGGCGGGTACAAAAATTAATTTCGTCCCTTGTTCTGGCCATTTAGAATGTTAGAGGACTAAAATCTAAACTTTCTAACTTCTATGTAGATAGACTATCCTTTGACTTTCATATTTTGGCTTTTACTGAAACGTGGCTAAAGCCAGACATATCCGATGCATCCGTTTTTCCCACAATATTTTCTACATATAGATACGATCGAACATTCAGAAATGGAGGCGGAGTTTTAATTGCTGTCAACTCAGCCCTTCCCTCTGAATTAGTGACCTTCACAGCAACTCTTGACATTGAATTTGTTAGTGTCAAAATTTCTCTACAATCGTATTCTGCCTTTGTAACTTGCTCATATATTCCACCAAAATCTGAAATGGCGGTATACACCAGCCATTTAGAAGCAATTTGCTCTGTATCCTCCCATCTTTCCGATGCAGATTTACTAATCGTTCTTGGGGATTTTAATTTGCCTGACATTTCTTGGTATCCATCAGATGAGTCTTCCATGCTGGTGCCTTCCTCCTCACACTGCTTTATTGATGGTCTTCTTGAGTTATCCTTAACCCAAGTTAACCCTGTGCATAATAGAAATGGTAGATTACTTGATCTTATATTTATGTTAGATTCACCCGACTGCTCTGTTTCGAGAATCGGTCCTTTAGTTGTCCCCGAAGACAATTTCCATCCAACTTTGGACTTAACCATAAACCTTCCTTTTCGATTGCCGATTACCAACTCGACATCTCGCACTCGTTGCTTTCGTAAAACTAACTTTTTGAAGCTCAATGAGCTTATTCTTGCTATAGATTGGTCTTATCTGTATTCTTGAACGATTGAGACGCTGCTATTTCATTTTTCTATAATACTATGTTTTTACTTTTTGATGCTTGTGTCCCACGTGTCACCCATGTGTCAACTGACAAGCCGCCATGGTTTTCACGTGAGTTATCTAATTTAAAGAATGTAAAATCTAGATATTATAAAAAATATAAAAAATCCGGTCAACTGTCCGATTTTTCTCTTTATGTAGTTGCTCGATCAATTTTTTCAGTGCTTAATACACAATGTTATAAGGATTACTTATGGCGCTGTAAACTTCAGTTTTCCCGTGATCCTAAGCGATTTTATAACTTTGTCAACGCCAAACGCAAGGCATCAGTGCATCCTTCTTACTTATGTTTTGAAAATAAAAAAGCTAACGATGATCAGGCCATTGCCGATATGTTTTCTGATTTTTTCAATACAACTTATTCCTCCAAGGAATATCACGCTAACTCTTCGTATCCTTATCAGTTGAATAGGTCTAATTGTATCTTTAATCCTGTGATCTATGAAAGTTCGCTCCTAAGCGTGCTTGCTTCAGTAAAACCTGTGCACTCACCAGGACCAGATGGGATACCTGGTTGTGTACTCAGGTTTTGCGCTGACACTTTATGTAACCAAATTCATAAGTTATTTACCTTGTCCGTTAAAACTTCTACTTTCCCACCTATTTGGAAGGAATCTTTTATTATTCCTCTCCATAAAAAGGGCAACAAGTCCGTTGCATCAAATTATAGGGGTTTTTCTAAATTGTCCGCTATACCGAAGGCCTTTGACAAAATTATAACTTCTCAATTGCAACATTTCTGTAGTTCTGTACTTTCATCTACCCAACATGGGTTCATGAAACGCAGATTTACTACCACTAACCTGTTAGAGTTTACTTCTTTATCGATCGAAGGATTCAGGAATGATTCGCAAACTGATGTCACTTATACCGACTTCAGTAAGGCCTTTGATTCTGTTAATCATACACTGCTTTTGTACAAGCCTTCTGCTCAACTGGAATCTGCACTATTTGACTGACCGTACACAAAAGGTCCTATTCAAATCCTCACTGTCTAAGACCATCAAAGTAACTTCGGGAGTGCCACAGGGTAGCCATCTTGGACCATTGCTTTTTACCCTCTTTATTAATGATCCTCCTTCCGTCGTAATTCACTCTCGTGTGCTTATGTACGCAGATGATGTTAAACTTTTCCTTAGTTTCAAAGATTCAGGTTCCCCGCGTCTGCTTCAAGCCGATCTTAATAACCTCCAGACTTGGTGTGAAATGAACTTGTTAAACTTAAATATTTCGAAGTGTAATGTCATGTCGTTTTATAGATCTTCATTTCACCTAGAAACTTATAACCTTAATAATACTCCACTTGAACGTTTAAATGAGATGGGTGATTTGGGTGTACTCATGGACCATAAATTAAGTTTCACTCGTCATATTTCTACCCTAGTCAGCAAAGCCATGAGTGTTCTTGGTTTCGTCAAGCGATGGTCGAAGGAATTCGACGATCCTTACACAACCAAAACCCTTTTTATTTCACTGGTCCGTCCTATTCTGGAGTACGGATCATGCGTTTGGTCACCTCAATATGAATCACACCAAATTAGAATTGAATCCGTTCAAAAGCAATTTTTGATTTTTGCTCTTCGTGGTTTAAACTGGGATTGCAATGTTAACTTGCCATCGTATTCTAGTAGACTTCTTCTAATCAATCTTCCTTCTTTAATTAATCGTAGAGTAATGCTTGGTACTTTGTTTATACACAAGCTTCTTAATGGGCAAATAGACTCTCCTAATTTATTAAAACAGGTCAATCTATCTGTACCTTGTAGACTAACTAGAAATTATGTCCCATTAACTTAAACAAGTTGCATTTCAAACTATACTTTACATGAACCTTTCCGTGTCCTTTGTTCCGATTACAATCGTCTTTATCACTTAATCGGATCAGAGTCCTCTATTCCTACTTTAAAAACTTCTATCCTTAGCTATCTAGCTCGTAGTTAGTTTTAATTTTAGTTTTAACTTTAGGTATGTTCTAATTGTCGTCTGTTGTCCACGCGACTTCGTTTTTGCATGCTGTCTGCTAGGGTTCGCGCGTAACAGGCATTGACCTGGTGTCGCATGGGCCACTTGAACGTACTGCGCGTAGTACGCGTCAACGTCCAGAGAATGTGTTCCTCTGCCTACCGTATCAAATTTGGACGATATTCTGAGTTTCAGTGGCAGTGTGGTGAAATCGTAATCTTTAACTGAACCGGATCAAATGAAACAGATGGGGTCAACAATCCTACAACAACAGGAAACAATAACAGCAATTTTCGAAAATTGAAAGAAACAAATCGAGACTTTAATGGTTAGAACGAGATAACGATGCTTTTAAAAAAAACACGCGACGAATTAAAAAGAGGAAGCGTAAATGTTGATGTCATCATTAGTGAAGATACTTATAGCGGAGGAGATGGACCAAACGAAAACTACGCCTAACAAAGATAAAGAAGTAAAGGCGAACAAATGTAATTCAATGTGCTACTGGATGGCTAAAGAAATTCGTTTGGAATATAATGTAGAATGAAACTAATTGGATTGTACAACTGGATAATGCCTCAATGTTGTACGAACTTGACGATAATCAACGCTATTTGCTCTCCATTAGTAAATAGAAGCTCTTCGAAGCTATGCAAAATAGGGATCCGGAGGATAGATTGGTTGATCACATAATGATCGCGTTTGGCAAAAAACTTTCAAAGGCATGTACTTTGCAGGCAAGGTCAGTCAAACACAAGAATTGGAATTTGACGTATTGGACTTCATAATTCATCTGGGATGCTACGAGCATCTTCTGAAATTAACCTAAAAGGTTGAACGGGGCAACAATGTACCCAAAGATCGAGAATGTTGCCATCATAGCTTTTTTAATGCTAGTTCTGGAGATTTTCGATTTCTAAATGGCGGGTCGCTGAAGAATTGGCTAAAAGACTTCAACTAACGTTTCATAAGCAACATTATGAAATCTCTGGAATTGGTCAAATACAAACCCACATGAAGCATTTAGTGACCACTAAAATTCGCTCGAGAGTTGCGTCCGAGGAATGGAATTTGGACTTCGTTACGAAGAGTCTTGGAATGCCTTGTCAGACATCAGCAGATGTTTTATTATTTAGATTTGACTTACCAATAGTCATTGATCCTACAATGCGTAATGTTGTATCCGTTGTGGCTAGACTTTATGATCTGCTTGGTCTGGTTCCACCAATTGTAGTGCGCTGTGAAATCCTTGTGCAAGACTTGTGGATCGAGCGTTTAGACTGGGATGGGAAAACCAGCTGCTTTACAGACAAATGGGAGGGGAGATCTTCACAATTTACCCAGGATTCGGGTCCCTGGGTTCGTTAACACATCACCAGCCACATCAAGAACATGCGTTTATATTGGTGGAGCGAATTCCGGAGGACCGCCGCCAACCGCTGCGCATGTGTTGGCTGAATATGCGACGTTCCAAGGCTGATGCCGAACTGGCTGGCATTACGCCATCACCACAGACCACACGAAGCTGCATATCCATTGTGTCCAATGTGGTTGATAGCGGCGGGGGTAGAACTACAGCTACTTCCGGACGCATTAGTTCCAGCGGCATTGTAACACTAAGTGACAGCAATAATACACTGAGCGAGATACATGGTGGCTTTCATTTGCACGATGGCATTTCTAAGAATTATTCAGTATCGGGTTCAGCCAATTCAACGCACAATATTACAACGGCTATCAATGCCAAATTGCTGCCAGCCGTCGATGATGAAGCCAACAAGCAGACGAAATGCTTCGTTTTTCGCGGTCTTGTGCTCTGCATTTGCCTAAATGTGAGCTATGCGAATGTTGTGCGCTTTCCTCGCGAATTGGATCGCTATGGGTCGGCCTATTAGCTACCCTATGTGATACTGCTGTTTCTAGCTGGACTGCCTATGATACTGCTGGCGATATCGGTGGGACAGTTTTTGGGTCAGGGTGCGGCTCACACTTAGCGTGCATCACCCATATTTAAAGGGGCCTGCATCGTCAGTCTTTGCAGGCAGTGCTGGCAATGGCCTACATTGGGATGTTTGCCTCGAACTCGCTGCCCTTTCGAGAATGCGTGGGCAATTTGAAGCTGAATATAAATGGTTATACAGTGACGGCGAATAGTGGACAAGAGTGTCTGCAATAGACATTTCTGACTCCATTCTGGCGGAATCCTTTGTACTTTGGTCTCTTGGCACCTGGACTGATCGGTTTCTGGATTGTGGTAATGCTGACCACCAACAATGGCAAAATACTGCGACGCAGTCTTCTTGTCTACGGCCTTTCCCGTTTGCTGCTGCTATGTGCCCTCACTGGATGGGAGGTACGCAGTTCGTTTTCGCGTCAATACTTTCCGGAACTTTGGGGATTCGATGCGTCCCAGTTGGCCGAGAGTAATATCTGGTTCAGTGCACTGATGTGGTTTTATTCTCGGTTAATTGCGGCTTTGGGGCCTTGCCCATGGTCACCGGCAAGTTCTTGTACAAGGGTGACGCTGTGAGAACCTCCGTGGTATATCTCTGTTTCAACCTACTGATCTCTCAGCGAATAGTGCTCAGTTAATCGATGAACTGGAGCCCCTAACAGCCATTTATGATCAAGCTCTGGATGGGACAAATGAAGACAGTTCTCTGGGTCAGCATCTTATCCCAGCTCTGATTTATGCTCTTATCATCATATCGTCACTCGTATCCATCACCGTTAACACATCGACGAGATTGGTTCCACGTCGACCCAACTATGCCGTCTGTCTGATTGTGGCTGTTATATCGTTTGCTGCGCCTAAATTCCTGGTTGCTCGAATCCTTGACTCGCGTCTGGTGGGCACAATGATTGTCACATTGGTATTCGAGCTGATTGTCATCACTTGGATCTATGGGGCCAAGAACATTTATACTGATCTTGAATTCTCGATAGGACGACCCATTTTCAAGGGCTGGATGTGGCTGTGGCTCAGTTGTCCGGCCATTCTCAAAGGCATTCTGGTGTGGTGGTGTGCCGATGATGAACAGTACGATATTCTGGCCGAGTATCTGCCTCGATGGGCCCCAATATTGTTCGTTTTGGCTGTTATACTTATCATAGCCTGTGTACAGATCTTCTGACAGAATACAATTTCTTTGGCATGATCTGTCAGGCTTCAAAGCCCGCCAAGGAATGGAGACCGGCTGATCCTTTGGCGCGTCACTCCTGGAAGCAATGGCGCTCCGTATGCCAAGATACGGGGCGAATAGATTTCACATTGCGTCGCTGAGGAACTCGGGATTACACTCATTCCATTAAAAAGAGCCAATACTCCAGTACCCAAAAGTATGCGACTAGCAATGGAGGACAGACACAGCACCGCCATCAACACCACCTTCATCAGACTCATTGAAAATCGTCAACGCCTGGCAATAGCTCCCCCAATTACAGCGGCTCCATGTGAGACTCGGCCATCGAGGAGGACATCAGCGTGGACAAGTTTTCTGGCATCACACAGCATCAGTATGTGCCATTTCAGGCCAGTGATGGCAAGCCACTCAGATATTCACAGCGCCAAGCCATAGACCTTAACCCGTCTGCCACCACCAGCCCCTGCACACAGTGGAGAAGCAACATCGCAAAGTGGTCTATATTCGGTGGCTTTCAGATGGTGGAAATGGGAATCATGCCACTCGTATCGAGATTTCACCCTCAAATGAATCCATTACCTATGACCGCGCACATTAAACGCTCTGCCAGCTCTGTGGTTAATGTCAACTCCCACAAGCTGCCACTGACCACATCGGCGGCGGCCGGCGATCACATATGCTGGCGCAAATTCAATGTTAATCCCGAAGAGTAGTCCGCAGAGCTGTGAGAAGCGATAGGAAACAAAGCATTCACATTTAATAAGACTTGTTGCATCCAAAACAAAACGTATCTATAACTGTATTCAACCTAAACCAACAAAAACCGCTTATCAACTAAGCCACAAGTTATGTGCGCGTATCATACCCATATGCAAGCTGTATCTACTAGTTTCGAACTGTATATAGAATGAGGATAGGACAACCACCAGGATATACCATATATGTGTAGTTTATTCATCTTTTTTTTATTTATTTTTATTTTGTATGACTGTATGTGTGGATGACGATGTATCTGAGTGCCTGCAAAAGATTATTAAAGTAAGAATAATGTAGATTAAATAAAAAAAAATACAATTTACATTTTAGTTTGACATTGTCCTAAGGAGCAGGGCAACGTATTTTGACATAGCGTTGCACATTGTAAAGTTAATGAATGCACTTAAGCGAGATTCATGGATATTCTGATGTGTCAGAACGAGCGTATTTATTCACGGACGAATATCAATGGGAAGTTTTACACATCATTAATTATATCCAGTTCAAGAGCGACCCTCACTAAGTCACAAAGCATACCTCGTTTTGAACTTTGTGCCGCTGTTTTACTTTGTCAAACATGGACAAGAATCAAAGAGAAACATGGATCACTCGTTAGCAAAATATACTTTCGGATACTTTGCCTTAAAAGACACCCATAAACGTTTAAATGTTTTATTGCAAATCGCGTTTCTATCCTACAAACGCAATCGGAGTATATTATATGGCGTCATGTCCCTGGAAATGGCAACCCTGCTGATATTGTGTCTCGTGGTTGTGCAGCCAATGTATTGATGAAATCGATTTGGTTTCATGGTCCTAACTTTTTAAAACTTGATTCAACCCAATGGCGATTATATCCACACTTTGCAAGAGCGAGCGAAAAAGAGAGCAACAGATCAACTTGTCTTGATCCATGCAGATAATCCTGCTCCTCAATGTTAGCTGCTGGAAGAGAAAGTCCCAAAAATGAAAGGAATTATTCGACGACGGATGTGATTCTTCAATGGGGGAGTATCTTGGAGGAGAAGCCAATCATAAATCATATTTTTACAGATTCAATACACTAATTTGTCATAATTACATTTATGCCATTGTATCAACTTGCATTGTACTAAAAGTTTTCTCTCATTACTTTTCATTAATATTTTACAGAACCTATTTCTTTGCCATTACTAGATTCTTATGTATGTAAACAAGCTTATGCTCGGAGATCTAAATTTTCTATTTGTCCAGCAAATCTATTTGTATCAAAATTCTGTGCTTATCTGTGACGTTGTCAACTCGATGCTGATGTCGTTAAAGGTATATTTCTGATATAATTACACCATTTACCAGTGATGATGCCAAGGTTTTTTTTGGAATGAGAGAGGGAGAAGGTGATAGTGACGTTGAGTTTGATCAGACTCGGCGATATTGAACAACATGCAGTGGACGAAGCTATCCGGTCCGCTGAAAGACCGGAGAAATAAGAATGTGGGAGAAGAAGAAATCACTCGCAACCAGACGAGTGTTACTTACTGGTAACACTGAGAGGTGGCGTTTGTGGCAATACTGAGGCAACAATGCTAAGTAACTGATCAAGTCAATCTGGAAGTCAACAGGCAAATCATAATTGCAAGGGTGAGCTGTAATATTTATCTGAAGTGAGCTAATCAACGAGAGAGAAAAGTGGAGCTGGGAATTGCGCTTAAAATTTAGTGAGTTTGGGCTGGAAGCTTTACTCGCTCATTTTGATATAATAGATGTTGAGGAAAAGGGCGAGGCAGAGTATGTGTCTGTCAGTGCGAATCCAAATGCTCAAAACATAGAAACATCATGGTTTACTCTCAAAGACGTAGAGGGTAGTATCTCTGAATTTTGTGGTACGGGTGTGATTGACGTAGCAGAGTGCACTAGGGAGTTGGAGGAGTGGGCCCTTATGGTGTAATGGAGTCAATTACAACTTTTTGTGTACGCTAAACAATTATTGAAAGGTCCTGCCACGTCTTTGAAGGAAGCTCTAAACACTGAATTTAAACTTAGCGTGTCATCAGCAGAAATACACAAAAAATTGGGCAAATGACAGCTACAGAAGGGTGAAACATTCTACGAATTTTTGTACGCTTTAATTGAAGTAGGAAAACCGAAACTTTAGATGATGAAAGTGTAATCAAGTATTTTGTGGAGTGAATACCAGACTCAAGGAATAACAAGGGATTGTTAGACCAAGCAAGAACCATTGGAAAACTTAAGGTGCAAATAGAAGATTATTTAAAAACTAGAGGTAACAGCAAGTCATCAAACAAGCAACACCAGAATCATATTTCAATAAGCATAACTATAATATCACAGTTAGAATTTCGAAATCAGGAGAGCGCAAATGTTTTAAATGCAGCGATACAGGTCATTTATTGAAAAACTGCGATAAGCCTGATTTTAAATGTTTTAAGTGTGGCAAACCGGGATATCATTCATTTCAATGCTCCTTAGGGAAAACCCCAAAAGAGAGAGAATTAATACCATTCTAAAGAATGTAGAGATAGATCCATCAAGCAAGTTTACTTCTTCGGGCTTGGAATTAAAACATATTACTTAAAAATTAATTACTTTCAAAGGATTGGTAGATACGGGAGCAGATTTGAGTTTTATTCGTAGAAGCGATTTCCTCAAACTTGACAATATTTCATTGACAGGAATTACAAAACGTTTAACCGGCATAGGCGAAAGACAAGTATTAACTTTTGTTAGTTGCAGAATACCTGTGGAAATAGATGGTATAAGGATGGAAATTGAATTCCACGTTGTTCCTGACGAAGATATGGTTTTTGAGGCAATTTTAGGTAGAATCATATTAGACAGCGTTGACATGGTAGTGACGAAGCGTTGTTCCAAATTGATGAGCAAGACCAAAACTTGGGAATTGCAAGTGAAAGAATTATCGGTAGAAACAAAAAGCTCGACTGCTGAGTTATTAAACGAATGTAACAGCTTTCGTATTTGTAATATAGAAGAATGGGAGAAGGACCCAGAGAACGATTTGTCTCATATTAGTATTAGTATTGCAAATAAAGTTAGAGAGTTAATCTAAAATTATAAGCCAGTTAGAAACGCCCAAGTCTTAGTAGAGATGAAGATAATATAAACGGTTGAAAATGAGAAAATAATTAGGCCAAACTTTTTAGAATATGCTTCACCAGTTCTGCTAGTAACCAAGAAAAATGGACAGAAACTTTTATGCTGCGACTATGTAGTGAGAGATAATATTCCTATCAGAGAAGTGTACATCATTCGTAAATCAGAATGGTTAGTACGAATTTCTCTATGTACCGTTTGCAATTTCAAATTCACCCTCAGTGTTCACGAGTTTTATAGGGGCAGTTATGAGAAAATTGACAAACAACAGAGATGCAGTCGTCTATATGGACGATATAATTATACCGAGGTTAGACGAAAATAGTGGTCTGTTCAAACTGGAAAAGGTGCTAAGGATTGCGGGAGAAAGCGGACTCAGAATAAATTTTAGCAAGACTCAATTATTGTAAGGAAAGGTAAATTTTTTTGGGATACATAATACAGAACGGAAGTATTAGGCCGAGTAAGGAAAAGACAAAAGCCGTTTCCAGATTTTTAATTTCACACGATATTAAAGCTATTCAGAGATTTCTAGGACTAACTTCGTATTTGTGGAGATTCATCGAAGGATACGCTATATTAGCTAAACCTTTGTCGGATATTTTTCGTAAAGATTCCAAATTTGAGTTTAGGGAGTTGCAGGCGGTAGCCTTTGAACAATTACAGCTAGCATTGACGAAGAACCCAGTTTCAAAGTTGTATAACTCTAGATCAGAAATAGAAATTCGTACGGATGCTTGGAAGTACGGTTTCGGAGGGCTATTATTGCAATAAGATGTAGAAGATTGCCTATTTCACCCGGTACAGTATATGAGTCGGAAAACTAAACCGTGTGAAGAAAAATACGACTCCTATGAAAAGGAGGTATTAGCAGTTGTAAATGCTTTAATAAAATAGAAAGTGTATATGTTATGCCTAAAATTTAAAATTGTAACTGATTGCGATGTATTCACAGTGACGATGAAAAAGAAAGAGGTACCATTGTGAGTGTCTATCATCAATCAGCAAAGGAGATAAACCGTTGATAACATTTCACATTGGTCACGTTGAACCCATGTAAATCACCACGAAACGGTATTATTACGTTCTTGTTGTAGTTTTGATGGTTTTTCAATATTCGTGTAACTTTATCCGATGCGTGGTACGTGTGTAGACGAGGTAGTTAGTTGTCTGGAAAGGCAAGCCAAAAATTTCGGTAATCCAGTAAGAATCGTTTCAGATAGACCTTTGCATCACACACGTTTAAAAAGTATTGCAACACGCAGAATATACAACATTCGATGATTGCCACGGGGATGCCTCGAGGAAACGGGCAAGTCGAAAGAATGCATAAAATGATAGTCAATATGCTTTCGAAACTAAGCCAAGAGAATGCAGGAAACTGTTAAAAATTCGTAGGCCGAGTGCAACAATTTATCAACACTACCACTCCAAGAAGTACCCTTTAACAGGATTTGAGATGCGCATTCATGGCGATCAAGAAATAGGTAGGCTGATTGAGTAAAATTTTTAAATTGGTCCTCGCCGAGCAACCATTCGTTTTAAAGATTATATGTGGTAACCGTTTCATCCCGTGCGAGTTTTAGTAGCCAAATTTCTTGCATTAATATTGTTGATCCGATTGTAAAAGATGGCAGTAATCCAAGTGGGTCAAACAAAGTTGATGCAATCACTTCTGTATATTGCTTTGGTTTAAACATGAATAAAAGCGTGTCGCTGACTTGGTCCCAGTTTAAACCATGACACCTGTGATAGCTTCTTCATTGACAGCAAACCCAACTGTCTTGAAATCTTCATACTCCTTGATGAACTTCGCGTATTGATGAGCCAGAAATCGACGACGGAGTTACAATAATCCTGCCAATTGAGTTGCTGTATTTACGTAGTTCTCCTCACCTGCGCGATGTTAAGGTTGCAGTTCCAATGAAGGACTAGGGTCAATTTGATCGATGTTCCAAAGCAACTCCAAGTTTGTATTAATAGATTCTTCAATGGTGACAAAGCTTGATGAATTATCTATGCATTGCTTTGTGTATCTCCCGGATGCGATCCACCCTAATAATGTTTTTTGTAGAATTGGCAGATTTTCTAAAAGTTTTATTTGTTCTACAGCAAGACATTCAAAAAATGCCTTTGTACCAAGTAGTAAATCAATGCTTTCATAATGATTAAAGTTGTCATCTGCGAGTTTTGAATTTGTTTAAAATGTTCCAACTAGATGTGTCCAGCTCAGCATCCGGCTGTGCGAAGTGATGTAAAATTGAATCGATGTTTCGAAATGTGATATTCGAGATCTAGTAGTTGTCGTTGTGCCATTGTTGACAATGGTTGTAGATTCACCAATACCTCGAGTTTCGACTTGACGCTTCTCACGACGAAGGTGAAGCCGGAATGAAAATTGATCCGTGATGAAATTATCTTGTGAACATAAATGATGGATTTTGTCGGAACGACGTAGTTTGATGTGATGTTACTGGCGTCCAAAAATTGACAGTGGCGTTCCAGAACATCCGAAAACAGTCCCCAACAAGGTAATGGGCATAGGTTACGCGCCTTATTCCACTCATTCCTCGTTTGCGTGTCATATTTTTCCATAACAATGTAAATCATCATTGATTCAGCAATCTTTATTGGGGATCCTAGCGACAATAATGATCCATACATTGCTGTCTTTTTATCAAATAAACTCCGCAGTAAGACTCCGTCTAGTTTTTCGACTGGTGGCAACTTAAACTAGAAGGATGGGCCGCTTGTTCCTATGGAAGCTATATGATATAGTCAACAGATTCTGATAAAACTTGGCGAATGTGTTAAGGATTATATAACACCAAATTTAATAAAATTCGATTAACAAACAACAGAGTTATTGAAATTAAACCTTCTTCTTCACCGATCGTTCCTATGGAGCTATATGATATAGTCATCCGATCGGGATGAATTCGTGATATACAATACCTGCAGCAAAAAGCATATGTGCGAAATTTCAGCTCTGTAGCTCCAAGGGTCTCAGAGGAGATTGCGTTGATCTAGACAGACGGACGGACGGACAGACGGACAAAGCTATATCAACTCAGCTCATCGTGCTAATCAAAAATATATATTCTTTATGTAGTCGGAGATGCTTCCTTCTATGCGTTGCAAACTTATGACCAAAATGAATATACCCTTACAAGGGTATAATACAGCTTCAATTGTGTCGAGTGCTACGTTGTCATAACGTTCATTTAATCTTTGAATTAAGCACATTTGTCCACATTTGTTATCGCGGCATGGATTTCTGAAATGTATGTATATCTACAACCACTTCCCCTTTAGAATTTAAATCTTTGACAATCGAAGGATTTCGGATTGCAAGGCAAACTGATGTCATGTATACTGATTTCAGAAAGGCTTTTGATTCTGTTCTCCTTAAATTAAATACCATTGACTTCCCAAAACCTTTAGTTTCTTGGACTCGGAAATATCTGACAGGCAGAACACAGAAGTTTCTTTTCAAGTCTTTATATTCTAGGTCCATAAATGTGACTTCGGGAGTGCCCCAGGGCAGTCATCTGGGACCATTGCTTTTTACTCTCTTTATCAATGATCTTCCGTCTGTTATAAATCACTCTCATGTACTTATGTACGCTGATGATGTTAAGCTTTGTCTTAGTTACAAAGATATTATCTCTCCCTGTCGGTTACAATCTGATCTTCAAAATTTTCAGTCGTGGTGTCAAAATAATTTGTTAAGTTTGAATCCAACCAAATGCAAGGTCATGGCTTTCTACAGAAATACTTCGCAGTTAGTAACATATTATAATAATAATATCCTTCTTAAACGTTTTATTGAAATTAACGATTTGGGCTCTTTATAGATAGTAAATTAACCTATAAGTTTCATAGTTCCACTATTGTGGGTAAAGCTATGGGTATTCTGGGGCTTGTTAAACGACCAAATTTCTTTTTACTTCATTGGTTCGTCCTATTTTAGAATACGGATCCTGCATATGGTCATCTCAATATGAGTCACACAATCAAGAATAGCATGTGCCCAAAAAGAGTTCCAACTTTTTGCTTTTCGTGGTCTGAACTGAGATCGTATTACCAATCTGCCATCGTACTCTAGTGGACTTCTTCTGGTTAACTTATCATCTCTTACTAATCGTAGAATAATACTTGGCGTGATATTTATGCACAAGCTCCTTAATGCTGATATATATATAGACTCTCCTGAGTTATTGAACCAAGTAAATCTATCGGCTCCTTGTAGTGTAATGTTCGAGGGGTTGCATTCTAAATCAGACAAGTTTATGTCTTTTGATTTCAAGTTCTCTTTATTGAATAAATCTTAGTTCTATAACACGCCATCGCGCGTGTTAAATATGCCGACTGAGCTCTGTCCAGTACAATGCACTCATGGTTGGTTACGTTACCGAAAATGCGTTTGAACAATAATACATATTGTAACTAAGTGCAACAATGTGTTTGTAATAGTATTTATGTATATTCACTGAGTACAGTGAGTATTCGATATGTGAACATGCTACATCTCCCTTTTTTTTTTAGAAAAATAACGTAATTATATGAAGTTATTTTCTTAGTCTAGTTACTTGTATATAGAAAAGAAATAAGTAATTAATTTTTTTTTTTTTTGATGATGTATATATATATTGATGATAATAAACATTTCTTTTTATATATATTTTTTTTTTATTTTTATTGGATCATAAAATATTGATAAAAAGGTTTTTTTTTTGTTATATATTTAATTTTGTTTTGTTTTATTTTACCCAATTCCTGTTTTTTTTTTGTAAATTCTTTTTCCCTTTTGTTCAATAAAAATGTTTTGTATATGCATATATTTTTTTTATTTATTATTATATTATAGGTTGATCAAACCCTGTTTCATGAAACGTTTAGTTTATATATATTTTTAATCTATCCTTATGAACTTTTTGTTCTTTTTTCTTACAATCTCTAATTAAAATGTTATCATTAACTCCTATTTCTATTACCTCAAATGG
>JBAMCD010000095.1:0-39072 GCA_037075365.1 Drosophila emarginata | reverse complement strand
TTTTAATACATAATCACTTTCAAAAAGAGAAAAAATTTATTTTTGAAAATAGAAATCTCAATATAAACATAAATAGTTTGTGGTCCTGAAAAGGACCGATTTATATTATACGAGTATATGCGTTGAATTTCTATTCTAAATATTTCAATCTAAGCACGCTCGCCACGAATGCGTCTGGCTAATTGTATATCCTTGGGCATAATAGTCACTCGTTTTGCGTGGATAGCACACAAGTTGGTATCTTCAAAGAGGCCAACCAGATAGGCTTCGCTAGCTTCTTGCAAAGCCATAACTGCTGAACTCTGGAATCGCAAGTCGGTTTTAAAATCTTGAGCGATTTCGCGTACTAAACGCTGGAATGGCAATTTGCGAATGAGCAACTCTGTGCTCTTCTGATAGCGACGGATTTCACGCAAAGCAACAGTATCGGGACGATAGCGATGTGGTTTCTTTACGCCACCGGTTGCTGGAGCGCTCTTACGGGCTGCTTTGGTAGCCAGCTGCTTTCTGGGCGCCTTGCCACCAGTCGATTTACGGGCAGTTTGTTTAGTACGAGCCATTATTTCTACACTTTTATTTTTTTCTGTTCACTCTTCACTCTCACTGTTCACAACACAATAAAGTAGTCTGCTCGTTTGGTGCCTGCTTTTATAGAAAACTTGGGGTGGGTTAGAAAGAGAAAGGGAGAAGAAAACATTTGCTTCGTCGTCTGTCAAACCGGCTGAGCGAAAGGCAAGATATTTCTATCTCACTCGTGTTTTGTCCATTTTTGGTATAAATAGAAGTGGTGGCTGTAGAAGCAAAATTAGTTCATTTCCAACTCTTGTGCAGTGTGTTTATAGTGAAAAGTGAAAAATAAAATATGACTGGTCGTGGCAAAGGTGGAAAAGGATTGGGCAAGGGCGGTGCTAAGCGTCATCGTAAAGTGTTGCGTGATAATATCCAGGGCATCACGAAACCCGCTATCCGACGTTTGGCTCGTCGTGGCGGTGTGAAACGCATCTCTGGTCTTATCTATGAGGAAACTCGAGGTGTGCTAAAGGTATTTCTGGAAAATGTAATCCGTGACGCAGTAACATACACCGAACATGCCAAAAGGAAAACTGTCACTGCTATGGATGTAGTCTACGCGTTGAAGAGACAAGGTCGCACACTCTACGGTTTTGGCGGCTAAGAAAATTTCTTACAAAAACATTTAATTACTGCAAAGTAAACAATTCTAAAAATCGGTCCTTTTCAGGACCACCAAAATAAGGAATCAAATGAGAAAAAACAAAACATTTTCACATTTTATGAAAACATTTGATAAATAAAAAAATTTACATTTCTCTGCATAGTCTCAGTCTAATTTAATTTAATTAACTTCCAAATTTGTTCACCGAGATGGAGAAATTATGTAAATTATACTATATGCGCACTCATTGAAAATTGTGATAATTTCTTTAAACTCGTTTGGTCGTCCTGAAAAGGACGGTTGTTTTATGTTCGAGTTGGTATGTTGTATATACAACGATGTAAATAATTTTGAAAGCAATATTAAATGATTTATGCCTTCTTTTCTGTTTTTTTAGGCAGCAGTACAGCCTGAATGTTAGGCAAGACACCACCCTGAGCAATAGTTACACCAGAAAGCAATTTGTTCAATTCCTCATCGTTGCGGATAGCCAATTGTAGATGGCGTGGAATAATTCTAGTTTTCTTGTTGTCACGAGCAGCATTGCCAGCCAACTCAAGAACTTCAGCGGCCAAGTATTCCATTACGGCAGCCAAGTAAACCGGAGCACCAGCGCCAACACGCTCGGCATAATTTCCTTTTCGGAGTAGACGATGAATACGTCCAACGGGAAACTGGAGTCCAGCGCGGTTTGAACGCGACTTTGCCTTTCCCTTTACTTTGCCACCTTTACCACGACCAGACATTTTATTGTTATTTTCGTTTACACTGTTCACTGTTCACACACGAATGTTGATGTTGATCTGGTCCATTGCCGTTTTATTTATACTTTTCTCAATAATATATTCCCTCAGCTAGGGGTTGGTACTTAACACTAATATATATCCGGAAAACGATGCTCAAAAAAAATGTATATTTTGTAGCATGTTTGGCAGTTGTACTCATAAAAAGTGAATGGTGAATTGTGTTTTGTGAAATTGAAATTAAAGGAACAAAAATAAGAAATGCCGCCGAAAACTAGTGGAAAGGCAGCCAAGAAGGCTGGTAAGGCCCAAAAGAACATTACGAAGAATGACAAGAAAAAGAAGCGCAAGCGTAAGGAAAGCTATGCCATCTACATTTACAAAGTGTTAAAACAGGTCCACCCCGACACTGGTATTTCTTCAAAAGCCATGAGCATAATGAACAGCTTTGTGAACGATATTTTTGAACGTATTGCTGCCGAGGCCTCCCGCTTGGCCCACTACAACAAGCGTTCGACCATCACCAGTCGCGAAATTCAAACGGCTGTCCGTTTGCTTCTGCCTGGTGAACTTGCCAAGCATGCTGTTAGTGAGGGAACCAAGGCTGTCACCAAGTACACCAGCTCGAAATAAATATCTCTGTTATACACAAACTCGCTACTTAAAAGGCCCTTTTCAGGGCCACAATTTTATATAAGAGAGTATTAATTAATTTTCAATCTATCTTTGTATATTGTTGCGAAACATGAAAAAATTGAAGGCTTTTTAGTTATTTAATTTGTTTCGTTTATCCCACTATAAAAAAAGGATATCAAATTAACAGTTGTGACTATGAAAGATTTACTCATCAGTTATATAAATTTTTCTTTTTTGTTTGATTCTGACGAAAATTGACAATTTTGGGCTCTCTTTCTATACAGAATTGTAGCCCTGAAAAGGGCTGTATTAAAATCAAGTTTTAGATTTTCGATTTTCCGATATCTAAAATTAAAGCATTCTAACGATTCCATTAAAAATAGTGAATATTTACTTTTTAACAGCCGTTGTCTTAGCTTTTGGTTTCTTGACAGTAGCAGGAGCAGTTGCCTTTTTGCTGGTCTTTTTAGGTTTAGCCGAAGCTACAGCGGTAACTGATTTAGCCTTTGACTTTGTTGAACTCAACTTTGCCTTTGTTGCAGTTAGTTTCGACTTTACAATTCCCGTTTTCTTAGCATCCTTTACCTTTGCTTTTTCACTTTTCTTCTTCTCGGCTGTCTTTTTGGCTGCGACAGCTTTCTTGGCCTTTGGTTTCTTATCAACAGCACCAGCACCTGCGCCAGCATTCTTTTTTGTAGTGATTAATTTTTTTTTGATGCTGCCGATGGAGTAGATACTTTTTTGGCTTTTTGAGTCTTCTTTTCCACAGAAGAAACCTTTGGCTTCGGATCCTTTTTAGCGGCAGCAGACAGCTTAAACGAACCAGATGCACCCTTGCCCTTTGTTTGGATCAGTTTGCCATTTCCAACTGCCGATTTTAAATACCTCTTAATGAATGGAGCCAATTTCTGGGCATCGCATTTGTAAGTGGCACTAATATATTTTTTGATTGCCAATAGTGAGGAACCACCACGCTCCTTTAAGTTTTTAATCGAAGCGTCTACCATTTGCTGCGTTGGTGGATGCGATGGGGGAGCAGTTGATTTTTTGGCCTTTATTGTTGCCGATGCCGATGTCTTTTTTGCGGCTACCTTCTTCTCAACTGATGACACTGCTGTTGCTGATGGGGCAGCCACAGGAGATGCAGACGTTCCAGCTAATGAATCAGACATTACGCACTTCACTTTCAAACGAAAATAACACCAAATACAGTTTTTAAAGAAAAAAGATTAAGATTAAGATTATTTATTCGTCACAGAGAGGGGTACAATGCAAGAGGAAAGTACTTATTTTATGGTTAAGACTTGATGGACAAGGTCAAGCTAACTATAATTTTTATTTTAAATTGCCCTGTGCTACAGCTTTTCGGGGCGTTAGTGATTAGGTGTAATGTGTAATTTATATTAATTTTATTATTATTTTTTTTATTTGATAAGGGAGATATAAAGTTTATTTTTATGTGTCAGGAAAAGCTAATTTAGAGCAAAAAACCTGCAAATTTTAAGGAACAATATTTGTCATGTGAGTTTTTAAGTTCTAATTAAATCTATTTAAACCTATTTATAAGACTACTTAAAAACTATTTATTTCTATGTGGAGTATTTACATGGGGTAGAGGGGTGGAAGGCTGTGCCAATCAGCACTATTGTTACTGATTTATATTATAGACAAGTTGGTCTGGACTTAAAGATAATTTTCTTCTATGGTAGAAAATCAGATTTTCGTTTAGGTCATATATTATTCCTATTTCCCTAAGGTGATCGATATGATTTATTGTTAAATGGTTAAGGTTGAAGCTGTCTGAAATTCTCGTTTGTAAGACAGCATCCGATATTAAGCAGTTATCGCTATTTTCATTTCTCATAAGGAACTTCTCAATTATTTTAAAGATCTGGACGTCCACGCGATTGGTCTTTGTTTTTGAATAAAGTATTTTATTTGAAATATAGTGGTGTGTGATGGGTCCCTTCAGAATTTCCTAATGCCGAGCGAAGTATTCGTCTTTCAAAAAGGCGAAGATCCTCCATCTGCCTGGACTTTATATTAAACCAAGCAATTTGACCGTTTGTAAGTACGGGTTGAATAAGTTTTTTGTATATCAATGCAATTATTTTGACGAACTCAGGTTTTAGATTTAAGCGATTTGTGTTTAATGGTCTAAATAAATAATGTATTTCACTCAGTTGTGACTTAGCTCTTTTTAGAATTTGGTCTATGTGGTTCTTAAAGTTAAGCTTCTGGTCATAGATAATACCAAGATATTTTATTTGAGATTTAAGTTCGACCGGAATATTATTGTTTATGTAAATCTTTGGTTTAAAGTGGCGTGCGTTTTGGTAGATGTCGCATAGATTGGGACCCTTGAAGATGCAGCTCTCGCATTTACTGGCGTTTAATTTAAGCCGCCATTTCAAGAAATATTTACAGAGCTTATTTAGATAATTATTCAAATATATTTCTGCACTAGCTATTCTTGCACCTATCCACAGGAGGATATCATCTGCATACACTAGCGGTTGAACACAAGCAGTCGAAGATGAGTTTGGATCTCTTTGAAATTTAGGCATGTCTGCGAGATATATATTGTATAAGATAGGAGCTAGCAGGGATCCTTGAGGAACGCCGGCGGTTATTGAACGTAAGATTGATTGGTTTCCACCATCTGGACTGGATACAAAAAAGTTACGTTGTAATAAATAATTGTGAATCATTCTTGTGATATTTTGATTAAAGCGGAATATAGAACTCATTTTGTATATAAGACCGTTTATCCATACTGTGTCAAAGGCCTTCTCGAAGTCCAGAGCACAGGCAATTGTAGCCCGTTTTCGGGATAGGTTTTTGTAGATAAAGTTATTCGCCACGGCTAGGGAGTGGTTTGTTGACATGTGTTCCCTAAATCCAAATTGAAAATTTCTCAAGATTTGATTTGTGTCTAGATGTTTTTTAATTTTTTCTATTATCATTTGCTCAAAGAGCTGGCTTATCGCAGAGAGAATAGATATAGGTCTATAGCCTTGTAGGCTATTTGGGTTTGCTTTAGGTTTGGGAATTGGAACAACTTTGGCACGTTTCCAGTTGATGGGGAAATATCCGCAGTTGTAGCAATGGTTGAAAATGATCGCAAGTTGGTTTAGGACAAGCATATTGCACCTCTTTAAGAGAAAGTTACTAGTATTGTCTGGCCCTAGTGTTTTCTTATTGTTTTTTATTTTTAGCCATTCTAAAAGTTGGTTCGCATTTGTAAACCCAAACTCTTCCGCACCTCGCCAGTTACCCTTTGCGTTTTTGCTGTGGCTAAAACAATGTATATAATGATGATGTGTCTGGTTCGGTGGAAATAGTCTTGATACTTCATAGTTGACGCGGTTGGTATGTTGTTTGAGTTTGTCATTAATCAGTGACAATGCATTATTCTGTTCATGAACCTTCTCAAAGAACTATGCAAGGGCATTTATTTTTTCAATTTGAGAGGTTATTCGAGGACTAGTAGTTATGTCTATTTCGTGTTGTTCGTCTATGGTGAGTTCAATATCGTTTCCTAGATAGATATTATTTTGATTTGATTGACGTAAGGATTTTAAACTGATATTTATAGGTTTTATATTTTTAACGCGGTTTTCGATGTACTTTACGTTGCTGATTGCGATGTTATTTTTCATTTGGATGGATAGCTCATTTATTAGTCTGTAGATTTGCGTTTTCTCTGAAGCGGACAGTGAATATTGGCGTCGGAAGAGGAGTCGCCTAAGACATCGTCTTTGCTTAATTTGTTGTAGGCAATTGTTAGTCAGACGGACTACTTTGTTTGGTTTCGTAGGGTAATATGGATTTGGGGTAGGACAGCTGGAGAATCTATCGCAATATTAATAGCGAGAGTAAGGTTCTTTATATGGTCATCTATATCATTTGGTCCTTGGTTTCTGGAATCGGGGATTTGTGCTATATTTTTCAATAGCATTGCGTTCCACATAATTATATCCAGTTTATTGAAGTTCCGAATTATTTTGGATCTTTGTATAGAGGCCGATAATGTCCGAGATGGATATTAAGCTTTATACCAAAGTGATCCGATGTAAAATCTTTAGTGATTTCACAACCCGATCCTATTTCTATAGGGAGAGTCGTTGTGCAAATGAAGTAGTCTATTAAGCTGTGTCTACTACTTATGGAGCTGTTTGGGCGAGTGGGTTCTTTAGCAGGAAAGAGGTTGAGGTTGGGTTGTGTTAATAGCCATCGGTAGAGGGTTTGTCCACCAGTGTTAAGATGGGTTTGGCTACGTTCTGGAATGTGCCAGCTGGGGTGCTTGGCATTTAGATCACACCCTATAATAATTGGGTTTTTGTTTGAGTGGCGGACTAAACAGTTCATTAGTGAGTTAAGGTCGGTAATAGAAGGGGGTCATTTGGGCGTTTGTATAGTGACACTACTTTTATAAAGAGATGGGTATTTTGAGTGTTCAGATAAGAGATTTCAATTGCCACTACTTCTATATAGCGGAGTGGTTTTACTTCAATACGTTTAATATGGACTCCATTTCGAAGGCATATAGCGACAGAGGTGCCCTGATTTCGGGGTTTAGGTCTGTGTCGTTGAGCTATTTCTGTGTGCGTAGCTGGGACCAATTGGCGAATGAAGTTATAGTGCGTAAAAAAAAGGTGCATGTCTACAATTAAAGCGATGTTCGGCTATCAGCATTACATCGGGTTTGTGATGGTTCAGGAATTGATTAAATTCATGCTTTTTTTGAAGTGACACAATGGAATTAACGTTCTGGAACATGCATTTAAGAACACTCATCTTGCTGAGATATTTGTATAAGGAATTCTAATATTATTTGTTGCTTTTGCTTCTTCGAGTAATCTACATTTTCATTTGTTGAGGGGTATTTTTTGATTATGTTTTGTATGACTTCAAAGCATGATAGGATATCCTTACCAAAAGCTTCAATGGCATCATCATTAAGTTTTTCAAATGAGAAAATGTTTGTTTCATGATTGGGTTCAGGTTTGCGCTTTTTCCCCAGTTTGGTGACAATCTCTTGGTGGGGATTGGAATTTTTTATTGTGTTATTTTTTGGGATTTCATTACATCTTTGGGTTTTTGCTTGATTTGATTTGTTGAAAAAGATGCATATGAAGTGTCATTTCGTAGTAATGACATTTCGGTTTTTTTGTTGTTGTTTGTAACTTTAATGGACACTTGGTGCTTCTTTTTAATTTTTTCTAAGAGCGCTATTCGCATGGGGCATATCCCCCACACACAATATAATTATCTCTTAATCTCTTTTTTTCCCCCCCTTTTTTTTTCTTCCTCCTTTGAGAATCCTCATTTTCTTCTTTATTTCATTATTATTTCGCTTTAAACTCTCCACAACTATGCGGCAGTTTAACAGCGTTTTAAGACTAAAGATTTCTTTCAAATTGTCAGACTTTGGCACTTGGACTAACCATAGGTTTGTTTTATAAGGTTTAACTGAAAGTATTTTCTGATCCGGTAGTCTGCTATTTAGGGCTGCTTGAACATCGGATGCCTCATACACAGACTGAGGTAGCTTTTTAATTATAATACTATGGGGCTTGAGATCTTTTGGGGTATACGAAAAGAATTTCTGTTTTAATGTTTTTAGCAGATATAAAGTTCTCTCAAAATCTTCTAAGGAGAATAATTGTATATGCATTAGATTTTTGTTCAGTACGTTAAGCGTAAAATTATTGTTTATAATATATTTTGCAAGTCTACCTGTCATTTCTTTAGCGTTTTGATTATATACTGCTATTATAGGCAGTTTAGTGTTGGATTTAACCTTAGATTCCAGGTGACTCCTTTGTTGTAATTTCGATTTGGCGGCAGCTGCCTTGGATGTTGTAGGTACGTCGTCTTCATTTACTAATTTTGTATCGGTTTGCTTTTGGGGTGATCCTGCTGGTCTTGGCATTGCTGGTGCCAACAAATCTTGGTCCGCGATTTCTATTTCCATTTCTTCAGATGAGCTATGGGATGATATATTTGCCTTTCTTTGCCGTGTTGATCGCCTGTTAGGTTTCGTTTTTGAATGATGCAGGGATGGAAATTCGTTTGCCATGTCATCTTCGTTAGTTTCTTCATCGGAGTTATACAGAGATGCGTACTTGTTGCCATAAAGTTGTTTAATTTCAGACGGGATTCCCAGTGTCTTATGCTGTTTTAGTACCTACAACTATATTACCTCGCTCGGTTGCACTTCCAGCCTCACTTTCGAAAGTGAGATTAGAAGACGAAATCTCGCGATGGCTCCGTTTACCATTCATAATTGCATGTTCCATGTTTTGAACGGCATCCATGCTATTACAATTTTTTCCCACATTGGTTTCTTCGACTGCACTGTGTTCAATTTTCTTTATTAATGGATCGTTTTGGTTTTGTTTTTTTTTCACTCATCACAAGATGCTTAGTGTCAATTTCTCTTTTCTGTAAGTTCTTCTCACTTTTCAACACTATACAAGTTTGTTGAATTGTTTTGTATGTATTTATTTTGTATTATTGTGCACAAACTGCTGTTGCTGATGGGGCAGCCACAGGAATCAGATGCATGACGTTCCAGCTAATGAATCAGACATTACGCACTTCACTTTCAAACGAAAATAACACCAAATACACACTTTTTAAAGAAAAAAGATTAAGATTAAGATTATTTATTCGTCACAGAGAGGGGTACAATGCAAGAGGAAAGTACTTATTTTATGGTTAAGACTTGATGGACAAGGTCAAGCTAACTATAATTTTTATTTTAAATTGCCCTGTGCTACAGCTTTTCGGGGCGTTAGTGATTAGGTGTAATGTGTAATTTATATTAATTTTTTATTATTTTAGTTATTTGATAAGGGAGATATAAAGTTTATTTTTATGTGTCAGGAAAAGCTAATTTAGAGCAAAAAACCTGCAAATTTTAAGGAACAATATTTGTCATGTGAGTTTTTAAGTTCTAATTAAATCTATTTAAACCTATTTATAAGACTACTTAAAAACTATTTATTTCTATGTGGAGTATTTACATGGGGTAGAGGGGTGGAAGGCTGTGCCAATCAGCACTATTGTTACTGATTTATATTATAGACAAGTTGGTCTGGACTTAAAGATAATTTTCTTCTATGGTAGAAAATCAGATTTTCGTTTAGGCCATATATTATTCCTATTTCCCTAAGGTGATCGATATGATTTATTGTTAAATGGTTAAGGTTGAAGCTGTCTGAAATTCTCGTTTGTAAGACAGCATCCGATATTAAGCAGTTATTTCAATTAATTTCATAATAATTTAATATAAAAGCAGAATAACAAATTCGTAAATAAAAAAATAATGTAATTAATGTTGTTATTATTAAAATAAATAATAAAGTATATTGCGAACAAAAAGTTAATTGTTGGATAATAATTCATTTAGGGAAAAATCCTAAAAATGGGGGGAGTCCTCCAAGAGATAATAAATTTATAAATAATATAAATTTAAAAATTTTTCTAGAAAAATAAATTGAAAATAATTGATTTAAATGAAAAGTTTTCAATAAATTAAATATAAAAGTTAAAGTAAATGATAAAAAAGTATAAAAAAAAAAATATATTAATCAAGCTCTTTCATTAATTATTAAAGCACTTAATATTCACCCTAAATGATTAATAGATGAGAAAGCTATTAATTTTCGTAGAGAAGTTTGATTTAATCCTCCAATAGCCCCGATAATAGCTGAGATAATTACTCTGATTATTAATATATTTTTTATATTAAAATATGAGATTATTATTAATGGGGCAATTTTTTGTCATGTTATTAATAATAAAGAATTTATTCAAGTTAATCCTTCTATTATATTAGGAAATCAAAAATGGAAAGGAGCGGCTCCTCTTTTTATTAATAAAGCTGATACCATAATTATTGACGTAAAAGATTCATTAATTTCATTATTTAAATTATTTTTTAGTATTAATAAAATAATAGAAAATAATAAAACAGTAGATGCTAACGCTTGGGTTAAAAAATATTTTAAAGAAGCTTCTGTAGATATTAAATTATTATTATTATCTCTTATTAGGGGGATAAAAGATAACAAATTAATTTCTAAACCTATCCAAGCTCCTAACCAAGAATTAGAAGTTACTGTAATTAATGTTCCAATAATTATAATTGATATAAATAAAATTTTTGAAGAATTATTAAAAATTAAAAAGAAAAGGAGTATAACCTTTATAAATGGGGTATGAACCCAGTAGCTTTATTAGCTTATCTTTTTATATTTTGGTGTATGACGCACAAAAGTTTTTGATACTTTTAGAAATAGTTTAATTCTATTAAATATAAATATATTTAAATATAATAAATAATAAATCAATGAATGTAAAATATTACATGATTTACCCTATCAAGGTAACCCTTTTATCAGGCAATTCATTATTAATTAGTTTTTCATGCAATTTTTTTTTTTTTTTTATTATTTTTTTTTAGAAAATATACAATTTTTTTCAAAAAATTATTTTTGATTTAATAACACATTTTAGTAAATTAATTTTTATTAATGTAAAAAATTAATTAATAATTAAATTTTTCTATATATATATATATTTAATATAAATTTACAACTTTATATAAATATATAAATATATAATAATTTAATAAATATTTATATATTTATATAAATTAAATAAATATTAGATAAATATTTATATATAGATATTATCTATATAATTTGTAACGATTTTTGAATTGTGAAATTTTTTGTTTTAATTGTTAACTATATAAAAATATATTAAATATTTATATATATATAGATGTATATTAATCTTGTACTAGTATACAAAAAAAAAAAAAAAAATAATTTTTTAATAATAATTAATTTTATATTAATTTATTATAATTATTTATTATATTATTTAATTTTTTTTTATAATTTATTTAAATTTATTATTTATTATTTAATTTATTAATTAATCTAATTTTATATTTTATTTATGTATAATTTATTATTATAAATTATTTTATTTATTTTTATTATTTATTTAAATTTATTATTTTGTTATTTACTATTACTATAATTTATTATAATTTGTTATTATTTATTATATTTTATAGTTATTAAATTTTATTATTAAAATGAAAAAAAAATAATTATTAAAAAATTATTTTTTTTTAAAATAATAATAATTAATATAAATAATATTTTAAAATTTAATATAATTGATTTTTTTAATTATTTAAATAATGAAATTTATATTATTAGGGGATAATTTATCAGATTAAGTGATTAAAATTAATTATTTAAATAATTTATATATATATATATATATATATATATATATATATATATATATATAATTATAATTGTGCGTGTTTATATTTATACATTAAATTATACTTATTGATATTAAATACTTTTTAAAATTAATTACTAAATAATTTTATTTAAATTGAATTATTAAAAAATATAATATTGTAATTATTTATTTTTAAAATTTTAAAGTTTTATTTTAGCTTAAAAATTTGTTATTAATTTGATTTATATGTAAATTTTTGTATGAATTTTTATTTATTTTAAAAATAAATAAATTGTATTTATTCGCAGTAATTAATTTTATTAATTAAAGAAATTTAGAAATAGTAATATAAAAGAGTATTGACAAAATTGGTGCCAGCAGTCGCGGTTACACCAATAATACAAATAAATTTTTTTTATAAAAGTTAAATAGTATATTGTTAAATAAAATTAAGTTTATTAAGTGAAATTTTAAATTTAAATTATTTATTTATTAATAAATTGATTCTAAAAAATTTTAACTAAAAACTAGGATTAGATACCCTATTATTTAAAATGTAAGTATATTTATTGAAGTAGTAATAGTTATGTTCTTGAAACTTAAAAAATTTGGCGGTATTTTAATCTTTCCAGAGGAACCTGTTTTGTAATCGATAATCCACGATGGACCTTACTTAATTTTGTAATCAGTTTATATACCGTCGTTATCAGAATATTTTATAAGAATAATAATATTCAATAATTTTTAAAAAAATATATATCAGATCAAGGTGTAGCTTATGATTAAGTAATAATGGGTTACAATAAATTTATTTAAACGGATAAAATTATGAAAAAATTTTTGAAGGTGGATTTGGTAGTAAAATTATAAAGATAAATAATTTGATTTTAGCTCTAAAATATGTACACATCGCCCGTCGCTCTTATTAATAAGGTAAGATAAGTCGTAACATAGTAGATGTACTGGAAAGTGTATCTAGAATGACAATTTAAAGCTTATTAAGTAAAGTATTTCATTTACATTGAAAAGATTTTTGTGCAAATCAATATAAATTGATGAATTAAATTTTATTTATTAATTTTATATATTTTTTATTAAAATATTAAAAATAATTATAAATTAAAAAGTTTTAGTATTGTTTAAAGAAAAAATAAATTTAATAATAGTTTAATAGTATTGTAAAAGAAAATTGAAATAATTTGAAAAAATATTATTTAAAAAGAAAATTTAATTTATTGTACCTTGTGTATCAGTGTTTATTAAATAAAAAATATTAATTATATTTTTCTCGATTTTAAAAGAGTTAATATGATACAAAAGTTAATGTAATAAAATTATTTTTAATATCATATTAGAAATGAAATGTTATTCGTTTTTAAAGGTATCTAGTTTTTCAAGAAATAAATTTAATTTAGAAATTATAAATTTATTTTAAAAATTATTTAATAAAATGATTTATAATTTTAATATTTTATGGGATAAGCTATAAAATAAATTATTAAAAATAATAAATAAATTTAATAAATATATGCTTAGAATTAGCAATTGTTTATAATTATGTTATAATTTATTTTATAAATAAAATTATTTATTAAATTTTAATTATTTATTGAAATATTAATTTTAATTTTTAAAATTAAGTAATTATGATAAAATTAGTATATATATATATAATGTAATAATAAATTTAAATGAAAAGTTTAAATAAAGAATTCGGCAAAAATAATGTTCGCCTGTTTAACAAAAACATGTCTTTTTGAATTAAATTTAAAGTCTAACCTGCCCACTGAAATTTTAAATGGCCGCAGTATTCTAACTGTGCAAAGGTAGCATAATCATTAGTCTTTTAATTGAAGGCTGGAATGAATGGTTGGACGAGATATTAACTGTTTCATTTAAAGTTTTATTAGAATTTTATTTTTTAGTCAAAAAGCTAAAATTTATTTAAAAGACGAGAAGACCCTATAAATCTTTATATTTTATTTATTTTAATTATAAAGATTAATTTTGTTATAATAAATTAAAATATTTTATTGGGGTGATAGTAAAATTTGAAAAACTTTTAAATTTAAATCCATTAATTTATGAATAATTGATCCATTAATAATGATTAAAAATTTAAGTTACTTTAGGGATAACAGCGTAATTTTTTTGGAGAGTTCTTATCGATAAAAAAGATTGCGACCTCGATGTTGGATTAAGATATAATTTTGGGTGTAGCCGTTCAAATTTTAAGTCTGTTCGACTTTTAAATTCTTACATGATCTGAGTTCAAACCGGTGTAAGCCAGGTTGGTTTCTATCTTTAAAAAATTATAATATTTTAGTACGAAAGGACCAAATATTAAAATAATTATATTTTAGAAAAGAATATTATTAATATAAAACTATTTTGGCAGATTAGTGCAATAAATTTAGAATTTATTTATGTAATATTATTACAAATAGTACTTGTTTTATATAGAATTAATTATATCATTTATTGGAAGTTTATTACTAATTATTTGTGTATTAGTTAGAGTTGCATTTTTAACTTTATTAGAACGTAAGGTATTAGGTTATATTCAAATTCGTAAAGGTCCTAATAAAGTTGGATTAATAGGAGTTCCTCAACCTTTTTGTGATGCAATTAAATTATTTACAAAAGAACAAACTTATCCTTTATTATCTAATTACTTAAGATATTATATTTCTCCAATTTTTTCTTTATTTTTATCTTTACTTGTTTGGATATGTATACCTTTTTTCATTAAATTATATTCTTTTAATTTAGGTGGTTTATTTTTTTTATGTTGTACTAGATTAGGAGTTTATACTGTTATAGTTGCTGGGTGATCTTCTAATTCTAATTATGCTTTATTAGGAGGATTACGAGCTGTTGCTCAAACGATTTCTTATGAAGTTAGATTAGCTTTAATTTTATTATCTTTTATTTTTTTAATTGGTAGTTATAATATATTGTATTTTTATTATTATCAAATTTATATTTGATTTTTATTTATTTTGTTTCCTATAGGTTTAGTATGATTAACTATTTCTTTAGCTGAAACTAATCGAACTCCTTTTGATTTTGCAGAAGGAGAATCAGAATTAGTTTCAGGGTTTAATGTAGAGTACAGAAGAGGTGGTTTTGCATTAATTTTTTTAGCAGAATATTCAAGTATTTTATTTATAAGAATATTATTTTGTGTTATTTTTTTAGGTTGTGATGTGTTTAATTTATTATTTTATTTAAAATTAATATTTATTTCTTTTATTTTTATTTGAGTTCGAGGGACTTTACCGCGGTTTCGTTATGATAAATTAATATATTTAGCATGAAAGTGTTTTTTATCTTTTTCTTTAAATTATTTATTATTTTTTATTGGTTTTAAAATTTTATTATTTTCTTTATTGTAATAATTTATTTTAGTAAAGTTAATAGAAAATAAAATTCCTATCTTATGTTTTCAAAACATATGCTTATTCAAGCTCATTAACTAATTTAATAAATTATCTCATCATTTATTAATTAATGGATTGATAATATAATATAAAAAATAAATTACAGTTAAAATTTGTCCTAGTAATACATAAGGTTCTTCTACCGGTCGAGCTCCAATTCATGTTAATAAAAGTACTGTAACTACTATAATTCAAAATAAAATTTGATTAATAGGATAAAATTGAATTCCTCGGAATTTTCTTAAGTTGTAAAAAGGTAAAATTATTAAAATTGCAATTGATAAAACTAAAGCAATAACTCCTCCTAATTTATTTGGAATTGATCGTAAAATAGCGTAAGCAAATAAAAAATATCATTCAGGTTGAATATGAGCAGGTGTTACTAAAGGGTTAGCAGGGATAAAATTATCGGGGTCTCCTAAAAGGTTTGGATTAATTAAAACTAATATAATTAGTAAAGTAATTATAATAATAAAACCTACAATATCCTTAAACGTAAAATAAGGATGGAATGGAATTTTATCAATATTTGAATTTAGTCCAATTGGGTTATTTGAACCAGTTTGGTGAAGAAATAATAAATGAATTATAGTTATAGCTAAAACAATAAATGGTAAAATAAAGTGGAATGTAAAAAATCGTGTTAATGTAGCGTTATCAACTGCAAACCCTCCCCACACTCATTGCACTAATTCTAATCCTAAATAAGGGATAGCTGATAATAAATTTGTAATAACTGTAGCTCCTCAAAATGATATTTGTCCTCAAGGTAAAACATAACCTATAAAAGCTGTTCCTATCACTAAAAATAGAATGATTACTCCGATTAATCATGTAGGAGTGAATAAATATGATCCATAATATATTCCTCGTCCTACATGTAGATAGATACAAATAAAAAAAAATGATGCTCCGTTAGCATGTAATGTTCGTAATAATCATCCGTAATTTACATCACGACAAATATGATTAACTCTATAAAAAGCTAAATTTACATCTGCTGTATAATGTATAGCTAAAAATAATCCGGTAATAATTTGGATAATTAAACATAAACCCAATAATGAACCAAAATTTCATCAGGCTGAAATATTAATAGGAGCTGGTAAATCAACAAGAGCATTATTGGCAATTTTAAATAAAGGATGTGATGTTCGTAAAGGTTTATTCATTAATTTATTATTCGTAAAGGACCTTTGAATAATTTTGTAATTTTTACAACAACAATTAAAGTAATTAATAAATAATTTATTAATAAAATTGTAATAAAATTTGTTGGGAAATTATATAATTTATTTAAAGATAAAGAATTTTCTATAAAATAAGAATTTAAATTAAAGATTGATTCTATTTCGTTATTAAAAGATAAAAATGAAATAGATATATTATCAATAAATAATGATGTCAAGACTAATATAAATGTCAAAATAAATAAATTTAAAGTTAATTTAATTGATAAGTTAAATATTTCATTAGATGCTAATGAAGTTACATAAATAAATAAAACGAGTATTCCTCCTAAAAAAATAAGGAATAAAATATAAGAGTATCAAAATCTTTTTGTTATTAAACCTGTAATTAAACAAATAAAAATAGTTTGAATTAATAATATTAAACCTATAGCTAATGGGTGAATTATATTAATAAAAATAATTGAAGAAATAAAAATAAAAATATATAAAATTAATTGAATAATATCAGGAAATAGTTTAATTAAAATATTAATTTTGGGGATTAATGATAAAGAAATTTCTTTTTTCTTGAAGTTTTAAAAGAAAAGTTCTTATTTTTGATTTACAAGACCAATGTTTTTATTAAACTATTAAAACTAATGATTAAATTTTTATACTGAAGTTTACCTATAATTTTAGTAATTTTAGGAATATTTAGTTTTGTTTCTAACCGAAAACATTTACTTTCTATACTTTTAAGTTTAGAATTTATTGTTTTAATATTATTTTTTTTATTATTTATTTATTTAAATATAATAAATTATGAAAATTATTTTAGAATAATATTTTTGACTTTTAGTGTATGTGAAGGAGCTTTGGGACTATCAATTTTGGTTTCAATGATTCGAACTCATGGAAATGATTATTTTCAATCTTTTAGAATTATATAATGTTAAAATTAGTATTATTTTTTGTATTTTTATGTCCTTTGTGTTTAATTAATAATATATATTGAACGGTACAGATTTTATTATTTTTTATTAGATTTTTATTTTTATTGATAAATAATTTTATAAATTATTGAGCAGAAATTTCTTATTTCTTAGGTATGGATTTGCTTTCTTATGGGTTAATTTTATTAAGTTTATGAATTTGTTCTTTAATACTATTGGCTAGTGAAAGTGTTAATAAATATAATAATTATAAAAATTTATTTTTATTGAATGTTATACTGCTGTTATTATTATTAATTTTAACTTTTAGAAGAATAAATTTATTTATATTTTATTTATTTTTTGAAAGAAGATTAATTCCTACATTATTTTTAATTTTGGGGTGAGGGTATCAACCTGAACGTTTACAAGCTGGTATTTATTTATTATTTTATACTTTATTAGTTTCTTTACCGATATTAATTGGTATTTTTTATTTAATAAATAATATAAAAACAATAAATTTTTATTTAATAAATAATGTAATATTTAATTATGATTTATTATATCTTTGTATAGTAAGTGCTTTTTTTGTAAAAATACCAATATTTTTAGTACATTTATGATTACCTAAGGCTCATGTTGAGGCTCCTGTTTCTGGGTCAATAATTTTAGCCGGGATTATATTAAAATTAGGGGGTTATGGATTATTACGAGTGTTATCTTTTTTACAATTAATAAATTTAAAGTATAGATTTATTTGAATTAGAATTAGTTTAGTTGGGGGAGTGTTAGTAAGATTTGTTTGTTTACGACAAACTGATTTAAAATCTTTAATTGCTTATTCATCAGTTGCTCATATAGGAATTGTTTTATCAGGGCTATTAGTAATAAGATATTGAGGATTAAGAGGTTCTTACACTTTAATAATTGGGCATGGTTTATGTTCTTCAGGATTATTTTGTTTAGCTAATATTTCTTATGAACGATTAGGTAGACGAAGTTTATTAATTAATAAAGGTTTATTAAATTTTATACCGGCTATAAGATTGTGATGATTTTTATTAAGTTCATCAAATATGGCTGCTCCTGTTTCATTAAATTTATTAGGAGAAATTTCATTATTAAATAGAATTATTTCTTGATCATGAATTTCTATAATTATGTTATCTTTTTTATCTTTTTTTAGAGCTGCTTATTCTCTTTATTTATATGCTTTTAGTCAACATGGAAAAATTTTTTCAGGGACTTATTCTTTTAGTAACGGTAAAATTCGTGAATATTTATTATTGTTATTACATTGATTACCTTTAAATTTATTAATTCTGAAAAGAGATTGTTGTATATTATGATTATATTTAAATAGTTTAAAAAAAATACTAATTTGTGGTGTTAGTGATATGAATAATTCATTTTAGATCGTGAAATATTTATCAATTTGTAGAATTAGATTTGTAAATTTAATTTCTATCAGATTTACATGTTTTTTTTTTAGTTTAAATTTTTTAATAAATAATTTAATTTATTTCATTGAATGAGAAGTCGTTAGTTTAAATTCTGTAAGAATTGTTATAACTTTTTTATTTGATTGAATAAGTTTATTATTTATATCTTTTGTTTTAATAATTGCTTCTTTAGTAATTTTTTATAGAAAAGAATATATAAGAGCAGATGAAAATATTAATCGTTTTATTATATTAGTTTTAATATTTGTTTTATCAATAATATTATTAATTATTAGTCCTAATTTAATTAGAATTTTGTTAGGTTGAGATGGTTTAGGATTAGTATCTTATTGTTTAGTAATTTATTTTCAAAATGTTAAATCGTACAATGCAGGGATATTAACTGCATTGTCAAATCGAATTGGAGATGTTGCTTTATTATTAGCTATTGCTTGAATAATAAATTATGGAAGATGAAATTATATTTTTTATTTAGAAGTTATACAAAATGATTTAGAAATAATAATTATTGGTGGGTTAGTAATGTTAGCTGCTATAACAAAAAGAGCTCAAATTCCATTTTCTTCTTGATTACCTGCTGCGATAGCTGCACCAACTCCGGTTTCAGCTTTAGTTCATTCTTCTACTTTAGTAACTGCTGGGGTTTATTTATTAATTCGTTTTAATATTTTGTTAAGAAATTCTTGATTAGGTCAATTATTATTATTATTATCAGGTTTAACAATATTTATGGCTGGTATAGGGGCTAATTTTGAATTTGATTTAAAAAAAATTATTGCTTTATCAACTTTAAGACAATTAGGGTTAATAATAAGAATTTTATCTATAGGATTTTATAAATTAGCTATATTTCATTTATTAACTCATGCTTTATTTAAAGCTTTATTATTTATGTGCGCTGGGGCTATTATTCATAATATAAATAATAATCAAGATATTCGTTTGATAGGAGGGTTAAGAATTCATATACCTTTAACTTCTATATGTTTTAATGTATCTAATTTAGCTTTATGCGGGATACCTTTTTTAGCAGGATTTTATTCTAAGGATATAATTTTAGAAATAGTTTTAATTAGAAATGTAAATTTTTTTTCTTTTTTTCTTTATTTTTTTTCTACTGGTTTAACTGTTAGTTATTCTTTTCGATTAGTTTATTATTCAATAACAGGGGATTTAAATTGTGGAAGATTAAATATATTAAATGATGAAGGTTGAATTATATTACGAGGTATAATAGGTTTATTAATTATAAGAATTGTAGGGGGTAGAATACTAAATTGGTTAATTTTTCCTATTCCTTTTATAATTTGTTTACCTATTTATATAAAGTTATTAACTCTATTTGTTTGTATTAGAGGAGGTTTGTTAGGTTATTTAATTTCTTTAAGAAGTTTGTATGATTTAAATAAATCATTTTTGTATTATAAGATTTCAAGATTTTTAGGTTCTATGTGATTTATACCTTATATCAGAACTTATGGAATTATTTTTTATCCCTTAAGTTATGGACAAATCGTTATTAAAAGTTTTGATCAAGGTTGATCGGAATATTTCGGGGGTCAACATTTATATCAAAAATTAATTAATTATTCTCAGTTATTATTTTTTATACATAATAACAGTTTAAAAATTTATTTATTATTATTTATATTCTGGGTATTAATTTTATTTAATTTTTTTATATTTTTGTATTCAAATAGCTTATATTTAGAGTATGACATTGAAGATGTTATGGAGATTAATTAATCTTTGAATATATGAATTAATTTTAGTAATTTATAAAAATTATATCATTTTATTTTTACAATGAAAATGTAAAGTTTTTTTTAAACTATATAAATAGAAGTATAAATGGATTTTAACCATTAAAAGAAAAAAGTTAGCAGCTTTTACTTGATCACCATACTTCCTTAATTGGAGATTTTTTCTCAATTATATCATTAACAGTGATAGACCTCTTTTTGGTTTCAATTAAAAGAATAAGGGTAAATTTACCTAAGATTAGGTCGAAACTAATTGTGATATCACTTCATATTCTTAAGGTAAATTGAATATTCAATACTTTTTGAATGCAAATCAAATGTTATAATTAACTATAACCCTATTAATTTATTAATTTGATCAATTTAATATTCCTTGATTTCATTCATGGTATAGCCCGATCAATAAAATTAAGATAAAAATGATTGAAGTAATTGTTCAAATTAATAAATTTGAAAATTTTATAATAATAATTATTGGCAAAATTAATGCAATTTCTACATCAAAAATTAAAAAAATAATTGTAATTAAAAAAAATCGTAAAGAAAAAGGCAATCGAGAAGAAGATTTAGGATCGAATCCACATTCAAAGGGTGAACTTTTTTCACGGTCTACTAAAGTTTTTTTTGATAAAATAGACGCTAATATCATCACAATAAATGAAATTAATAAGATTACTAAGGTAATAAAAATAATTGAAAAAATTATCTATACTATTAGTTAATAGACCTTATGATTGGAAGTCATATATACTTTTATACTATATAGATAAAAAATAATTACCCTCCTCACCAATAAATTGTAATATAAAGGAATAACCATACTACATCAACAAAATGTCAATATCAAGCTGCTGCTTCAAATCCAAAATGATGATTTTTTGAAAAATGGTTATTTAAATGACGGAGTAAACAAATTAATAAAAAAGTTGTTCCAATTAAAACGTGAATTCCATGGAATCCTGTTGCTATAAAAAAAGTCGATCCATAAACTGAGTCTGCAATTGTAAAAGGTGCTTCGATATATTCGTAAGCTTGAAGAATTGTAAAATAAATTCCTAATAAAACAGTAAAAAATAATCCTTGAGTAGTTTGTGAATGATTATTTTCTATTAATCTATGGTGTGCTCATGTTACAGTAACTCCTGAAGCTAATAAAATAGCTGTATTTAATAAAGGAATTTGGAACGGGTTAAAAGAAATAATTCCTATAGGTGGTCATGATGCCCCTAATTCAATTGCTGGGGATAAACTTCTGTGAAAAAATGCTCAAAAAAAACTTACGAAAAATAAAATTTCAGATAGAATAAATAAAATTATCCCTCATCGTAATCCGATTGTTACGGCGTAAGTATGAAGTCCTTGATAAGTTCCTTCTCGAGAAACATCTCGTCATCATTGATAAACTGTTAAAATAGTAATAATATTACCTAGAAAAAATAGTGAAATATCATATTGATGAAATCACTTTACTATTCCTGAAACTGTAGTTATTGCTCCGATAGCTCCTGTTAAAGGTCATGGACTATAATCAACTAAATGAAAGGGGTGATTTGAATGTGTAGACATTTATTTAATATATATATATATATATATATATATATATATATATATTAATTCACTTCTCTAGAATATAACGTTCTTAATACAGCAAATACATAAGATTGAATTATGGCTACTGCTGATTCTAAAACTAATAAAGCAATTTGTACAATTAATAAAAATGTTACTAAAAAATAAGATATAGAAGGTCCAGTATTTCCTAAGAGAGTTAAAAGTAAATGTCCTGCGATTATATTAGCTGTTAATCGAACAGCTAAAGTTCCGGGTCGGATTACATTTCTAATAGTTTCAATACAAACTATAAAAGGTATAAGAATGGCGGGAGTACCCTGGGGCACTAAGTGAGCAAATATATGTTGAGTGTGGTTAATTCATCCGTATAATATAAAACATAGTCATAAAGGTAGAGCTAAAGATAAAGTTAGTGTTAAATGACTTGTTGAAGTAAAAATATACGGGAATAATCCTATAAAATTATTAAATAAAATTAATGAGAATAATGAAATAAAAATAAAGGTAGATCCATTATGACTTGTTGGGCCTAATAAAGTTTTAAATTCTTTATGTAATGTTAATAAAATGGTATTTCAAAAAATATTATATCGAGAAGGTATAAGTCAATAAATTGAGGGAATTAATAATAATCCTAAAAATGTTCTTAATCAATTCAGAGATAAACCAAAAATTGCGGAAGGGTCAAATACAGAAAATAAATTTGTTATCATTTTCAATTTATAGAATTTAAATTTATATTTTTTAATTCATTAGATTTAGGTGAAGTAGGTAAATAAGAATAATAATTTATTGAACAAAATAAAATAAAAGTTACAGAAAAAATAATAAATAAAAATAATCATCTAATAGGGGCTATTTGTGGAATTAAAAAATATTAATAGACTAATAATTTTAGTTTGACATACTAATGTTATATATTTAACTAATTTTTTTTCATTAGAAGTAATTGCTAATTTACTATAAAATGGTTTAAGAGACCAGTACTTGCTTTCAGTCATCTAATGAAGAATTTATATTATTAGTAATTCATTTAATAAAATAATTAACAGGGACACTTTCAATTACGATAGGTATAAATCTATGATTTGCTCCACAAATTTCTGAGCATTGACCGTAAAAAAGTCCAGGTCGGTTGATAAAAAAATTAGTTTGATTTAATCGACCGGGAGTTCCATCAACTTTTACTCCTAAAGCTGGGATAGTTCATGAATGAATTACATCTGCAGCCGTTACTAAAATTCGAATTTGAGAATTTATTGGTAAAATTACTCGATTATCAACATCTAATAAACGAAATCCATCAGTTTCTAATTCATTTGTAGGAATTATATAAGAATCAAATTCAATATTATTAAAATCAGAATATTCATAGCTTCAATATCATTGATGTCCAATTCTTTTTAAAGTTACAGAAGGTTCATTGATTTCATCTAATAAATATAAAAGTCGTAAAGAAGGTAAAGCAATAAATAAAAGAATAATAGCAGGTAAAATTGTTCAAATTATTTCAATAAATTGTCCGTGTAATAAAAATCGATTAATATAATTATTAAAAAATAATATAAATATCAAATATCCAACTAAAACTGTAATTATCACTAAAATTAATAAAGCATGATCATGAAAAAAAATTAACTGTTCTATTAAAGGTGAAGCTCTATCTTGTAATCCTAAATTGGCTCATGTAGACATTAATTTCTAATAAAAGTAAAATACTTTATATATGGAGCTTAAATCCATTGCACTAATCTGCCATATTAGAATTAGTTAGTTAATAATGGTAATTCAGAATAACTATGTTCAGCAGGGGGTGTATTTTGGTATCATTCAATTGAAGAATTTAATTGAATTGGGTAAATTACTTGTCGTTGGGAAATTAATCTTTCTCAGATAATAAAAAAGAAGAATAAAATTCCTAAAAGTGAAATTGAAGAACCAATTGTAGAAATAATATTTCACGTTGTGTAAGCATCAGGGTAGTCTGAATATCGTCGTGGTATTCCTGCTAAACCTAAAAAATGTTGAGGGAAGAATGTTAAATTTACTCCAATGAATATAATAATAAATTGACTTTTTAATCATTTAGAATTTAATGTTAATCCTGTGAATAAAGGATATCAATGGATAAAGCCTGCTATAATAGCAAAAACTGCCCCTATTGATAAAACATAATGAAAATGAGCTACTACATAATAAGTGTCATGTAAAATAATATCAACTGAAGAATTAGCTAAAACAACTCCAGTTAAACCTCCTACTGTAAATAAAAATACAAACCCTAATGCTCAAAGAATAGCAGGAGAATAAGATAATTGAGTTCCGTGTAAAGTTGCTAATCATCTAAAAATTTTAATTCCTGTTGGGACAGCAATAATTATTGTTGCAGATGTAAAGTAGGCTCGTGTATCAACGTCTATTCCAACTGTAAATATGTGATGAGCTCATACAATAAATCCTAATAAACCAATTGCTAGTATAGCGTAGATTATTCCTAGTGACCCAAAAGTTTCCTTTTTTCCAGACTCTTGTCTAATAATGTGAGAAATTATTCCGAATCCTGGTAAAATTAAAATATAAACTTCTGGATGCCCAAAGAATCAAAATAAATGTTGGTAAAGGATTGGGTCACCTCCTCCGGCCGGGTCGAAAAATGAAGTGTTTAAGTTTCGGTCAGTTAAAAGTATTGTAATAGCTCCTGCTAGTACAGGCAAAGATAAAAGTAATAATAAAGCTGTAATAACAACAGATCATACAAATAAAGGTATTCGGTCTAATGTAATTCCAGTTGATCGTATATTAATAACTGTAGTAATAAAATTTACGGCCCCTAAAATTGAAGAAATTCCTGCTAAATGTAAAGAAAAAATTGCTAAGTCAACTGAAGCTCCTCCATGAGCGATTCCTGCGGATAAAGGAGGGTAAACTGTTCATCCTGTACCAGCTCCATTTTCAACTATTCTTCTTACTAATAGTAATGATAAAGCTGGAGGTAATAATCAGAAACTTATATTATTCATTCGGGGGAAGGCCATATCAGGAGCCCCAAGTATTAAAGGAACTAGTCAATTACCAAATCCTCCAATTATAATCGGCATTACTATAAAAAAAATTATAATAAAAGCATGAGCAGTTACAATCACATTATAAATTTGGTCGTCTCCAATTAATGCACCTGGGTGACCTAATTCAGCTCGAATTAGAATACTTAAAGATGTTCCTACTATTCCAGCTCAAGCTCCAAAAATAAAATATAAAGTTCCAATATCTTTATGATTTGTTGAAAATAATCATTGTCACGATTAAGTGGCTGAAATTTAGGCGATAGATTGTAAATCTATATATAAGAATATATCTTCTTAATCAATATATATATATATATATATATATATATATACAGGTCTTATAGTCAATAATGATATCAAACTGCAATTTTGAAGGAGTAAATATATATATACTAAGGCTTAAAGGATACCCTATATTTATAGCTTTGAAGGCTATTAGTTTATTTAACTTAAAACCTTACACTATAAAGAAAAATATTGAAATTATTATCAACCCAAAGATAGAAAAAAATGAAAATAGTAATAATAAATTTATAGAAAATTTATTAAATTGTAAATTTGAAATTCAATTAATTTCATAATAATTTAATATAAAAGCAGAATAACAAATTCGTAAATAAAAAAATAATGTAATTAATGTTGTTATTATTAAAATAAATAATAAAGTATATTGCGAACAAAAAGTTAATTGTTGGATAATAATTCATTTAGGGAAAAATCCTAAAAATGGGGGGAGTCCTCCAAGAGATAATAAATTTATAAATAATATAAATTTAAAAATTTTTCTAGAAAAATAAATTGAAAATAATTGATTTAAATGAAAAGTTTTCAATAAATTAAATATAAAAGTTAAAGTAAATGATAAAAAAGTATAAAAAAAAAAATATATTAATCAAGCTCTTTCATTAATTATTAAAGCACTTAATATTCACCCTAAATGATTAATAGATGAGAAAGCTATTAATTCAAATCAACATACAAAATAAATAAAAAAATTATATCTTGAGACTCCCAATTTCCAAATTCCAAATTTTCCATACTTATATTATTTAATAAAACAAAAAATAATACAATTTATCTCTTTTAAAAAATAGAAATTCAAATTAATTAAATTTCTAAAATATAACATTCATTTTCTATCTTTGGGTTGAAATAATTCAATTTTCTTAAGTGAGGAAGTAAAAAACAACCTCAAACAAAAAAGACCTTAAACCTAGATAATAATTACTCCTTCAAAATGCAGTTTGATATCATTATGACAAAGACCTGAAAAAAAAAATAATACCAACAGGAAAGGGAACAAATAACGAGCAAACCAAACACAAAAAAGAAACTCCACAAATTAAACCAAAAGGAGAGGAAACAGTCCAAACGGCTCGATACCTTCCCGAAGAATAAAGTTCTGATAACCTCCAGCATCAACTAAGAGAAATAGGAAAAGGAGCACAAACCACTTATCCGAGGAATCGTCAGGAGAACTCAGGACACAATTCTTCATAGCAGGAATTTCTTCAATTAGGGCCGAAATAAAAGTTAAAACGATCAACTGGAAAAAGACAAACAGTAATCTGTTGTTAACACTTTAACATCTTTGCCTACAGAGGAAACAATACAACTGACCGAAACTAAACACTCATTTCGACAAACCTTACCAACATTATTATCTTTGGGCATCCAGAAGTTTAATTAATTACCAGGATTCGGAATAATTCTCAAATAGACAATCTGGAAAAAGAACTTTGAGTCACTAGAAAATCACAACTACAATTGGTTAAGGATTTATGAGAGCTCATCACAATAAGTGGAATAGACGTTACACACACACATCTGCAACAATATCGCAACAGAATAAATTAGAGAACAACCAGGAACTAATATCTTACTCCGCTATTCTGAGCATAGGGTTGTATTTTATTACAGTAGGAGTAACTGGATGTTATAATTCTTCAGTTGATATTATAAGACATATAAGAGCTCATTTCATAGTACAATAGGGCAGTTTTGCTAAAGCAGGCTTTATCCATTATATCCTTACACAGGATTAACATAAATTCTAAATGATTAAAAATCAATTAAAATAGGAGTAAATTTAACACCCCTCAACAAGGTTGCAAAACACAACAGACACTGATCAACAACGGAATATTATTCACAATGGTTCTTCAATTCACTTTAGAATTTATCTTCTTTTATATCTGAGAATTAACCAACGACAAGAAACAATCAATAAATTCTTCAATGAAGAACAAAAACACCCTCTAAAATTATCTGAATACCATATAACTAACTAACTAAGGCAGATAGTGCAATGAAAGCTCCATAAAAAGTATACTAAGAAATTAAGTCTACATGACAATAGGATACAAAACTCACCAAAGAACATAATCATGATCATGCTTATAATTTAGGATAAAAGTTTAGTGGAAAATAATAAAAATAAAATCGATTTTATACACGACATATGAATATTTGAAAATTTTACCTGCATTATCTTTATTTATTGCTTTACCTTCTTTACGACTTTAATTATAGATGAAATCAAGAACCTTCTGAACTTAAAAGAATTGGACATCAATAAGAACTAGAAATTCTATTTAATAATATTGAATTTATTCTTATAAATTCCACAAATAATTAGAAACTGATGGATTCGTTTATTAGATGTGAAATCAGTAATTACCAAAAATTCTCAAATTCGAATTTTAGAACGGCTGCAGATGAATCATAGAACTATCCCAGCTTTAGGAGAAAAGGAGGAACTCCCGGTCGATTAAATCAAACAATTTTATCAACCACCGACTACGGTCAAGCTAGAAATTTGTGGAGCAAATCAAGATTATACCTACGAATGAAAGTGTCCCTGTAATATAAAAGAAACAAAAAAAATTCTTCAAATGACTGAAAGCAATACTGTCTCTTAAACCATTTATATAAATTAGCAATTACTTCTAATGAAAAAAATAGTTAAAATAAACATTAGATGTCAAACTAAAATTATAGTCTATTAAATTTTAATTCCACAAATAGCCTATTAGATGATTATTTTATTTATTATTTTTCTGTAACTTTTATTTTATTTGTTCAATAAATTAATTCTTATTTACCTACTTCACCAAATCTAATGAATTAAAAAAAAAATAAATTCTAAAATTGAAAATGAAACAAATTTATTTCTGTATTTGACCCTTCACAATTTTTGGTTTATCTCTGAATAAAGAACATTTTAGGAAATAATTCCCTCAATTTATGACTTAACCTTCTCGAAAATATTTTGAAATACCATATTAACAACAAAAAATTTAAAACTATTAGGCAACAATCATAATGATCTACCTTTATTTATTCATATCTCATAATTATTAATAATTTATAGGATTATTCCCGTATATTTTTACTTCAACAATCATTAACACTAACTTACTTTACTCTACCTTAGACATTTAATAACGGATGATAACCACACTCAAAAATTGCTCACTTAGGAGGACTCCCCCATTCTTATACCTTTAAGTTGTATTGAAACTATAGAAAGTAATCCGACCGAACTTGCTGTTCAAACAGCAAAAATCGCAGACATTACTAACTCTCTTAGGAAATACTGGACCTTCTATATCTTATTTTAGTAACATTAAATGACAAATGCTTTATAGTTTAGAATCAGCAACCAAATCAACTTAGATTTGCTGTATTAAGAACGTTATATTCTAGAAAGTAAAAAAAAAAAAAAAAAAAAATAAATAAATGTCTACACATCAAATCACCCCTTTCATTAGTTGATAAGTCCAACCTTTAACAACTACGGACAATAACTACAGTTTCAGGAATAGTAAAGTGATTCATCAAATGAATTCACTATTTTCTAGGTAATATATTACTATTTAACAGTTTATCAATGATGACGAGATGTTTCTCGAGAAGGAACTATCAGGACTTCATACTTACGCCGAAAATCGGATTACATGAGATAATTTTATTATTCTATCTGAAATTTTATTTTTCGTAAGTTTTTTTGAGCATTTTTTCACAGAAGTTTATCCCCAGCAAGAATTAGGGGCATCATGACCACCTATAGGAATTACTTTTAACCCGTTCCAAATTCCTTTATTAAATACAGCTATTTATTAGCTTCAGGAGTTACTGTAACATGAGCACACCAAGATTAAAGAAAATAATCATTCACAACTACTCAAGGATTATTTTACTGTTTTATAGGAATTTATTTACAATCTTCAACTTACGAATATATCGAAGCACCTTTTACAATTGCAGACTCAGTTATGGATCGACTTTTTATAGCAACAGGATTCCATGGAATTCACGTTTTAATTGGAACAACTTTTTTATTAATTTGTTTACTCCGTCATTTAAATAACCATTTTTCAAAAAATCATCATTTTGGATTTGAAGCAGCAGCATATTGACATTTGTTGATGTAGATGGTTATTCCTTTATATTACAATTTATTGGTGAGGAGGTAATTATTTTTATCTAATAGTATAAAAGTATATATGACTTCAATCAAAGGTCTATTAACTAATAGTATAGATAATTTTTTCAATTATTTTATTACCTAGTAATCTTATTAATTTCATTTATTGTGATGATATTAGCGTCTATTTTATCAAAAAACTTTAGTAGACCGGAAAAAGTTCACCCTTGAATGTGGATTCGATCCTAAATCTTCTTCTCGATTGCCTTTTCTTACGATTTTTTTAATTACAATATTTTTAATTTTGATGTAGAAATTGCATTAATTTGCCAATAATTATATAAAAATTTTCAAATTTATTAATTTGAACAATTACTTCAATCATTTTATCTTAATTTTATTGATCGAGCTATACCAGAATGAAATCAAGGAAATTAAATTGATAAATTAATAAATTAATAGGGTTAAGTTAATTATAACATTTGATTTGCATTCAAAAAGTAGAAATTCAATTTACCTTAAGAAATGAAGTGATATCACAATTAGTTTCGACCTAATCTTAGGAAATTTACCCTTATTCTTTAATTGAAACCAAAAAGAGGTCATCACTGTTAAGAAAATTGAGAAAAATCTCAATTAAGAAGTATGGTGATCAAGAAAAGCTGCTAACTTTTTCTTTTAATGGTTAAAATCCATTTATACTTCTATTATATAGTTTAAAAAAACTTTACATTTTCATTGTAAAAATAAAATGAAAATTTTTAAAATTACAATTAATTCAAATTCAAAGATTAATTAATCTCCATAACATCTCAATGTCATACTCTAAATATAAGCTATTGAATACAAAAAAAAATTAAATAAAATAATACCCAGAATATAAATAATAATAAAAAATTTTAAACTGTTATTATGTATAAAAAAAATAACTGAGAATAATAATTAATTTTTGATATAAATGTTGACTCCGAATATCATCAAGATACTTTTAATAACGATTTGTCCATAACTTAAGGGATAAATCATTGAAAAGTATAAATAAAATGATTTATTTAAATCATACAAACTTCTTAAAGAAATTAAATAACATAACAAACCTCCTCTAATACAAACAAATAGAGTTAATAACTTTATATAAATAGGTAAACAAATTATAAAAGGAATAGGAAAAATTAACCAATTTAGTATTCTACCCCCTACAATTCTTATAATTAATAAACCTATTATACCTCGTAATATAATTCAACCTTCATCATTTAATATATTTAATCTTCCACAATTTAAATCCCTGTTATTGAATAATAAACTAATCGAAAGAATAACTAACAGTTAAACCAGTAGAAAAAATAAAGAAAAAAGAAAAAAATTTACATTTCTAATTAAAACTATTTCTAAAATTATATCCTTAGAATAAAATCCTGCTAAAAAGGTATCCCACATAAAGCTAAATTAGATACATTAAAACATATAGAAGTTAAAGGTATATAATTCTTAACCCTCTATCAAACGAATATCTTGATTATTATTTATATTATGAATAATAACCCCAGCGCACATAAATAATAAAGCTTTAAATAAAGCATGAGTTAATAAATGAAATATAGCTAATTTATAAAATCCTATAATAAAATTCTTATTATTAACCCTAATTGTCTTAAAGTTGATAAAGCAATAATTTTTTAAATCAAATTCAAAATTAGCCCCTAACCAGCCATAAATATTGTTAAACCTGATAATAATAATAATAATTGACCTAATCAGAATTTCTTAACAAAATATTAAAACGAATTAATAAATAAACCCAGCAGTTACTAAAGTAGAGAATGAACTAAAGCTGAAACCGGAGTTGGTGCAGCTATCGCAGCAGGTAATCAAGAAGAAAATGGAATTTGAGCTCTTTTGTTATAGCAGCTAACATTACTAACCCACCAATAATTATTATTTCTAAATCATTTTGTATAACTTCTAAATAAAAAATATAATTTCATCTTCCATAATTTATTATTCAAGCAATAGCTAATAATAAAGCAACATCTCAATTCGATTTGACAATGCATTAATATCCTGCATTGTACGATTTAACATTTTGAAAATAAATTACTAAACAATAAATACTAATCCTAAACCATCTCAACCTAACAAAATTCTAATTAAATTAGGATAATAATTAATAATATTATTGATAAAACAAATATTAAAACTAATATAATAAAACGATTAATATTTTCATCTGCTCTTATATATTCTTTTCTATAAAAAATTACTAAAAAGCAATTATTAAAACAAAAGATATAAATAATAAACTTATTCAATCAAATAAAAAAGTTATAACAATTCTTACAGAATTTAAACTAACGACTTCTCATTCAATGAAATAAATTAAATTATTTATTAAAAAATTTAAACTAAAAAAAAACATGTAAATCTGATAGAAATTAAATTTACAAATCTAATTCTACAATTGATAAATATTTCACACTAAAATTATTTATCACTAACACCACAATATATTTTTTAAACTAAAAAAATATTATACACATCTCTTTTCAGAATTAAAAATAAAGGTAAAATATATAATAAAATTCACGAATTTTACCTTACTAAGAATAAGTCCCTGAAAAAATTTTTCCATTTACTAAAACATATAAATAAAGAGAATAAGCAGCTCTAAAAAAAGATAAAAAAGATAACATAATTATAGAAATTCATATCAAAATAATTCTATTTAATAATAAATTTCTCCTAAAAATTAAGAAACAAGCACATATTGATAACTTAATAAAAATCATCACAATCTTATACCGGTATAAAATTAATAAACCTTTATTAATTAATAACTTCGTCTACCTAATCTTCATAGAAATATAGCTAAACAAAATAATCCTGAAAACAAAACCATCCCAATTATTAAAGTGTAAGAACCTCTTAATCCTCAATATCTTATTACTAATACCCTATAAACATTCCTATATACAACTATAATAAGCAATTAAGATTTTAAATATTTGTCGTACAAACAAATCTTACTAACACTCCCCAACTAAACTAATTCTAATTCAAATAAATCTATACTTTAAATTATAATTTAAAAAGATAACACTAATAATCCATAACCTAATTTAATATAATCCCGGCTAAATATTGACCCAGAAACAGGAGCCTCAACATGAGCCTTAGGTAATCATAAATGTACTAAAAATATTGGTATTTTTACAAAAAAAGCACTATATACAAAATATAATAAATCATAATTAAATATTACATTATTTATTAAATAAAAATTTATTGTTTTTATATTATTTATTAAATAAAAAATACCAATTAATATCGGTAAAGAAACTAATAAAGTATAAAATAATAAATAAATACCAGCTTGTAAACTTCAGGTTGATACCCTCACCCCAAAATTAAAAATAATGTAGGAATTAATCTTCTTTCAAAAAATAAATAAAATATAAATAAATTTATTCTTCTAAAAGTTAAAATTAATAATAATAACAGCAGTATAACATTCAATAAAAATAAATTTTTATAATTATTATATTTATTAACACTTTCACTAGCCAATAGTATTAAAGAACAAATTCATAAACTTAATAAAATTAACCCATAGAAAGCAAATCCATACCTAGAAATAAGAAATTTCTGCTCAATAATTTATAAAATTATTTATCAATAAAAATAAAAATCTAATAAAAAATAATAAAATCTGTACCGTTCAATATATATTATTAATTAAACACAAAGGACATAAAAATACAAAAAATAATACTAATTTTAACATTATATAATTCTAAAAGATTGAAAATAATCATTTCCATGAGTTCGAATCATTGAAACCAAAATTGATAGTCCCAAAGCTCCTTCACATACACTAAAAAGTCAAAAATATTATTCTAAAATAATTTTCATAATTTATTATATTTAAATAAATAAATAATAAAAAAAATAATATTAAAACAATAAATTCTAAACTTAAAAGTATAGAAAGTAAATGTTTTCGGTTAGAAACAAAACTAAATATTCCTAAAATTACTAAAATTATAGGTAAACTTCAGTATAAAAATTTAATCATTAGTTTTAATAGTTTAATAAAAACATTGGTCTTGTAAATCAAAAATAAGAACTTTTCTTTTAAAACTTCAAGAAAAAAGAAATTTCTTTATCATTAATCCCCAAAATTAATATTTTAATTAAACTATTTCCTGATATTATTCAATTAATTTTATATATTTTTATTTTTATTTCTTCAATTATTTTTATTAATATAATTCACCCATTAGCTATAGGTTTAATATTATTAATTCAAACTATTTTTATTTGTTTAATTACAGGTTTAATAACAAAAAGATTTTGATACTCTTATATTTTATTCCTTATTTTTTAGGAGGAATACTCGTTTTATTTATTTATGTAACTTCATTAGCATCTAATGAAATATTTAACTTATCAATTAAATTAACTTTAAATTTATTTATTTTGACATTTATATTAGTCTTGACATCATTATTTATTGATAATATATCTATTTCATTTTTATCTTTTAATAACGAAATAGAATCAATCTTTAATTTAAATTCTTATTTTATAGAAAATTCTTTATCTTTAAATAAATTATATAATTTCCCAACAAATTTTATTACAATTTTATTAATAAATTATTTATTAATTACTTTAATTGTTGTTGTAAAAATTACAAAATTATTCAAAGGTCCTTTACGAATAATAAATTAATGAATAAACCTTTACGAACATCTCATCCTTTTTTTAAAATTGCCAATAATGCTCTTGTTGATTTACCAGCTCCTATCAATATCTCAGCTTGATGAAATTTTGGTTCATTATTAGGCTTATGTTTAATTATCCAAATTATTACCGGATTATTTTTAGCTATACATTATACAGCAGACGTAAATTTAGCTTTTTATTGAGTTAATCATATTTGTCGTGATGTAAATTATGGATGATTATTACGAAAATTACATGCTAACGGAGCATCATTTTTTTTTATTTGTATCTATCTACATGTAGGACGAGGAATATATTATGGATCATATTTATTTACTCCCACATGATTAATTGGAGTAATAATTCTATTCCTAGTAATAGGAACAGCTTTTATAGGTTACGTTTTACCTTGAGGACAAATATCATTTTGAGGAGCCACAGTTATTACAAATTTATTATCAGCTATCCCTTATTTAGGGCTAGAATTAGTACAATGAGTATGGGGAGGATTTGCAGTTGATAACGCTACATTAACACGATTTTTTACATTTCACTTTATTTTACCATTTATTGTTTTAGCTATAACTATAATTCATTTATTATTTCTTCACCAAACTGGTTCAAATAATCCAATTGGATTAAATTCAAATATCGATAAAATTCCATTCCATCCTTATTTTACATTTAAAGATATCGTAGGTTTTATTATTATAATTACTTTACTAATTATATTAGTTTTAATTAACCCAAACCTTTTAGGAGACCCTGATAATTTTATTCCTGCTAACCCTTTAGTAACACCCGCTCATATCCAACCTGAATGATATTTTTTATTTGCTTACGCCATTTTCCAAATAAATTAGGAGGAGTTATTGCTTTAGTTTTATCAATTGCAATTTTAATAATTTTACCTTTTTATAATTTAAGTAAATTTCGAGGAATTCAATTTTATCCTATTAATCAAATTTTATTTTGAATTATAGTAGTTACAGTACTTTTATTAACATGAATTGGAGCTCGCCCGGTAGAAGAACCTTATGTATTATTAGGACAAATTTTAACTGTAATTTATTTTTTATATTATTTTATCAATCCATTAATTAATAAATGATGAGATAATCTATTAAATTAGTTAATGAGCTTGAATAAGCGTATGTTTTGAAAACATAAGATAGAAATTTTATTTTCTATTAACTTTACTAAAATAAATTAAAATAAAGAAAATAATAAAATTTTAAAACCAATAAAAAATAATAAATAATTTAAAGAAAAAGATAAAAAACACTTTCATGCTAAATATATTAATTTATCATAACGAAATCGCGGTAAAGTTCCTCGAACTCAAATAAAAATAAAAGAAATAAATATTAATTTTAAATAAAATAATAAATTAAACACATCACAACCTAAAAAATTACACAAAATAATATTCTTATAAATAAATGACTTGAATATTCAGCTGAAAAAATTAATGCAAAGCCACCTCTTCTATATTCTACATTAAACCCTGAAACTAATTCTGATTCTCCTTCCTCAAAATCAAAAGGAGTCCGATTAGTTTCAGCTAAAGAAATAGTTAATCATACTAAACCTATAGAGAACAAAATAAATAAAAATCAAATATAAACTTGATAATAATAAAAATATAATATATTATAGCTACCAATTAAAAAAACAAAAGATAATAAAATTAAAGCTAATCTAACTTCATAAGAAATCGTTTGAGCAACAGCTCGTAACCCCCCTAATAAAGCATAATTAGAATTAGAAGATCACCCAGCAACTAAAACTGTATAAACCCCTAATCTAGTACAACATAAAAAAAATAAACCTCCTAAATTAAAAGAATATAATTTAATGAAAAAAGGCATACATATTCAAACAAGTAAAGATAAAAATAAAGAAAAAATTGGAGAAATATTATATCTTAAATAATTAGATAATAAAGGATAAGTTTGTTCTTTTGTAAATAATTTAATTGCATCACAAAAAGGTTGAGGAGCTCCTATTATTCCAACTTTATTAGGACCTTTACGAATTTGGATATAACCTAATACCTTACGTTTTAATAAAGTTAAAAATGCAACTCTAACTAATACACAAATAATTAATAATAAACTTCCAATAAATGACATAATTAATTCTATATAAAACAAGTACTAATTGTAATAATATTACATAAATAAATTCTAAATTTATTGCACTAATCTGCCAAAATAGTTTTATATTAATAATATTCTTTTCTAAAATATAATTATTTTAATATTATAATTTTTTAAAGATAGAAACCAACCTGGCTTACACCGGTTTGAACTCAGATCATGTAAGAATTTAAAAGTCGAACAGACTTAAAATTTGAACGGCTACACCCAAAATTATATCTTAATCCAACATCGAGGTCGCAATCTTTTTATCGATAAGAACTCTCCAAAAAAATTACGCTGTTATCCCTAAAGTAACTTAAATTTTTAATCATTATTAATGGATCAATTATTCATAAATTAATGGATTTAAATTTAAAAGTTTTTCAAATTTTACTATCACCCCAATAAAATATTTTAATTTATTATAACAAAATTAATCTTTATAATTAAAATAAATAAAATATAAAGCTTTTAGCTTTTTGACTAAAAAATAAAATTCTTATAAAATTTTAAACAGTTAATATCTCGTCCAACCATTCATTCCAGCCTTCAATTAAAAGACTAATGATTATGCTACCTTTGCACAGTTAGAATACTTTAGACTTTAAATTTAATTCAAAAAGACATGTTTTTATTAAACAGGCGAACATTATTTTTGCCGAATTCTTTATTTAAACTTTTCATTTAAATTTATTATTACATTATATATATATACTAATTTTATCATAATTACTTAATTTTAAAAATTAAAATTAATATTTCAATAAATAATTAAAATTTAATAAATAATTTTATTTATAAAATAAATTATAACATAATTATAAACAATTGCTAATTCTAAGCATATATTTATTAAATTTATTTATTATTTTTAATAATTTATTTTATAGCTTATCCCACAAAATAGTAAAATTATAAATCATTTTATTAAATAATTTTTGAAATAAATTTATAATTTCTAAATTAAATTTATTTCTTGAAAAACTAGATACCTTTAAAAACGAATAACATTTCATTTCTAATATAATATTAAAAATAATTTTATCACATTAACTTTTATATTATATTAACTCTTTTAAAATCGAGAATAATATAATTAATATTTTTTATTTAATAAACACTGATACACAAGGTACAATAAATTAAATTTTCTTTTTAAATAATATTTTTTCAAATTATTTCAATTTTCTTTTACAATACTATTAAACTATTATTAAATTTATTTTTTCTTTAAACAATACTAAAACTTTTAAATTTATAATTATTTTTAATATTTTAACAAAAAATATATTAAATTAATAAATAAAATTTAATTAATCAATTTATATTGATTTGCACAAAAATCTTTTCAATGTAAATGAAATACTTTACTTAATAAGCTTTAAATTGTCATTCTAGATACACTTTCCAGTACATCTACCATGTTACGACTTATCTTACCTTATTAATAAGAGCGACGGACGATGTGTATGTACAGCTAAAATCAAATTATTTATCTTTATAATTTTACTACCAAATCCACCTTCAAAAATTTTTTCATAATTTTATCCGTTTAAATAAATTTATTGTAACCCATTATTACTTAATCATAAGCTACACCTTGATCTGATATATATTTTTTTAAAAATTATTGAATATTATTATTCTTATAAAATATTCTAATAACGACGGTATATAAACTGATTACAAAATTAAGTAAGGTCCATCGTGGATTATCGATTACAAAACAGGTTCCTCTGGAAAGATTAAAATACCGCCAAATTTTTTAAGTTTCAAGAACATAACTATTACTACTTCAATAAATATACTTACATTTTAAATAATAGGGTATCCTAATCCTAGTTTTTAGTTAAAATTTTTTAGAATCAATTTATTAATAAATAAATAATTTAAATTTAAAATTTCACTTAATAAACTTAATTTTATTTAACAATATACTATTTAACTTTTATAAAAAAATTTATTTGTATTATTGGTGTAACCGCGACTGCTGGCACCAATTTTGTCAATACTCTTTTATATTACTATTTCTAAATTTCTTTAATTAATAAAATTAATTACTGCGAATAAATACAATTTATTTATTTTTTAAAATAAATAAAAATTCATACAAAAATTTACATATAAATCAAATTAATAACAAATTTTTAAGCTAAAATAAAACTTTAAAATTTTAAAAATAAATAATTACAATATTATATTTTTTAATAATTCAATTTAAATAAAATTATTTAGTAATTAATTTTAAAAAGTATTTAATATCAATAAGTATAATTTAATGTATAAATATAAACACGCACAATTATATATATATATATATATATATATATATATATATATATATATATATATATAAATTATTTAAATAATTAATTTTAATCACTTAATCTGATAAATTATCCCCTAATAATATAAATTTCATTATTTAAATAATTAAAAAAATCAATTATATTAAATTTTAAAATATTATTTATATTAATTATTATTATTTTAAAAAAAATAATTTTTTAATAATTATTTTTT